>WSYH01000169.1:5932-211544 GCA_036426205.1 Ascaphus truei
CTACACATATCCCCCCCCCTGCCTTCCCATAGCTACCTCACTCACCGTTCCACTTCTACTGCTTCACTAAACATATCCCCCCTCCTTCCCATATATTCTCCTCACTCACCTCTCCTCTTCTAATGCTTCACTACACATATCCCCACCGGCCTTCCCATAGCTACTCCTCACTCACCACTCCACTTCTACTGCTTCACTACACATATCACACCCTGCCTCCCATATTTCTACTTTACTCACCGCTCCACTTCTACTGCTTCACTACACATTCCCCACCCTGCCTTCCCATAGCTCTACTTTACTCACCGCTCCTTCTATGCTTCACTACACATATCCCTACCCTGCCTTCCCATAGCTTCTACTTTACTCACCGCTCCTCTTCTAAGCTTCACTACACATATCCCCCCCTGCCTTCCCATATCTTCTACTTTACTCACCGCTCCACTTCTAATGCTTCACTACAATATCCCCACCTGCCTTCCCATATCTTCTACTTACTCACCGCTCCACTTCTACTGCTTCACTACACATATCCCCACCTTGCCTTCCCATAGCTTCTACTTTACTCACCGCTCCTCTTCTAGCTTCACTACAAATATCCCTACCTGCCTTCCCATTTATCTTTACTTTACCCACCGCTCCACTTTACTGCTCACTACACTATCCACACCCTGCCTTCCATATCTTCTACTTTACTCACCGCTCCACTTCTACTGCTCACTACACATATCCCCACCCTGCCTTCCATTGCCTTCTTCTTCACTCACCTCCCTCTTCACTGTTCACTACACATATCCCCACCCTGCTTCCCATTGCTTCTTCCTCATCACCGCTCCATTCTACTGCTCCACTACACATTTCCCTACCCTGCTTCCATGGCTTCTACCTCACTCACCGCCTCCACTTTAATGCTCCACTACACATATGCCTACACTAGCTTCCATAGTCTCTACCTCACTTACCGCCCACTCACTTTACTGCTCACTACACATTATATATGGTATGAGTTTCAAGGGGGGGTTTGCGGAGGATAAGTTTACAGAAGTGCCTAGGAGGTTGGGTGTCGGAGTTGCCGGTTCCCCCATAAATGTACCCGGGAATATGCTGATTCTGGATAATGTAGGCACATTGTCCCAGCAATATCTCCTCTAGAAAAGGCAAGCGCGACTCACCAATAGGGTACCTGCTTCAGCATAGCTCAGAAAGGAGAATGAGGCCACAGGTATAGGTATCCCTGTACTGAGGGAATCCCTAGATTAGGGGGGGGACCCCAGCTAGTGCCAAGGTGACCCAGAACCAGTGTAGGGTTGGGGGGTGCCCAACCATATAAAAAGTTGAGAGGGGACTCTGAGAGTCCAGAATGAGTCCAAAAGATATTGTAGATGGGGATTAAAGCAGTAGGAATAGAAGTACAGCATCTTTCTTATTTGTCCCCTGTACCCAGAGACTCAGAATTATATTAAACATATACTTAGTGGATCAATATCCTTATTCTGTACAGGTTCCTACCGGGTACACTGGTTCCGGGGGTTGGGTATATACGATGGGGGACTCCACATAAACCAGGGAACCCTAATTAGATTGTAAGCTCCTCGGGCAGGGACTCCTCTCTTAATGTTATGTTTGTCTAAAGCACTTTCCCAGATCTGTATTTATATTATCTGTTATTTATTCGTTACCACATGTTACTACTGTGAAGCGCTATGTACATTAATGGCGCTATATAAATAAAGACATACAATACATACAATAAACCTGCTGACTACGGGATATGCTTATCCCAATGCCCCCTTTTACATTTCTGGTCTGTGCTGAAGCAGGGCATCCTGGCGGTGAGCCGCATAACGGCTTTACAGGGAGGACTTTGTCGGAGGTCTGTGTCTACATGTACCCGGAAATTCGACTCGGCTCTGGCTACATTTTTGAGGTGGCCAGGAACTCTGGGCCCCGGCAATCTAGACACAATCCGAAAACACAACCAAAGTCCACCCTTGAAATTCATAGCCTTAGAACCTCCACTGGTACATTACATGCTGTTTGGCAAAAGATATGGGGGAGGACTATTAGAGCACTTAAATCAGAATTTTAGAGACTTAGACTGATAAGATAGGGACCATAACCACCCAGTGTCAAGCATTCTCTGAATGTCGACAGGGAGTGTTGAAAATTTTCATTCTTAGGTATTGAATTAGTTACAATAAATTGAGAGGTGGTGATCATGTCAATTTGTTAAACCGAAGGGAGGCATATGAATTTTTATTCTTAGAACACGTTACCCCCTTGGTTAAATATTGAATGGCATATGGGCACTTTCTCTGATTGTCATATTCCCTGGGCCGTTGTATATTTCAGTATCCACATATAATATGCAAAATGATGTCCTTTGAGTCCGTTAAACATATTATTCATAATACAGAAGTAACTTGTGATTTCATAATTACTTACGTATTTGAAGAATGTTATAACATGTTATGCTGATTTATCACCATTTATCAAGCTGCTTTGTTGGGATTATAGCACCATGGTTTATATGTTTATGTTTTTACATATTTATTTATTTAGGTTTTTTGTTATGACTATGTTATTTGTCAATTTGTTTCTCTTCATATATTTTTTTCTCCTTTTTTTTTGGTGCTTCCTTTACAGTTCTTGTTATTGATTTTAATTGTCATTATTGTTTATCATCTTTTTTTCTTCCTTTTTTTCCCCTTTTTTCCCCTTTCCCTTCTCCTTTTTCTTCTTTTTCTTTGTGTTTCTCTTTCCTCTCTTCCCGTCTTTCTTTTTTTTTTTGTTTTAGTTTGAGGACATCAATGATTTATTATGTTGTTTATGTTTTTTTTGTTCCTCTATGCTTTCCGTTGGTTCGCCTTTGCCTTTGGTTATTTTAGTTTCACTGCCCTTTCTTGCACCACTTCCGCCTTAGACTGCTTCTGACGTTCTTGTTGCTCGACTTGCGCGGTTGCGCATGCGAGGACGTCATGATGTCATGACGCATGTTCTTTCGGCGCGAACGGATACAGGTAAGAAGGGTATTTATAAGGACTGTTTTTCATTGTATGCTTATCCTTGATAAACAACGCTAGCATGTTCGAAACGTGTGGATTTGAATGTCTTGATGACTCAATAAATGTATACTTTTGTTACCTCCTACTGGATTGTGCGCTCCTTATATCATGTGCATACCATATACTTCATTTGGAAGCAGAATCCTCCAGCCACAAGGTATTGTGGAGTAATTATTTTGTTTTTTTCTACAGGGATAACCCCCAATGAGATTGATGGGGTGGGCTTTTTTTTTGCTTCCCACCACCCTTCTTCAGGGATGTTTTACCCACAATTGTTGGCTATATTACTTACACGTCTTAATAATTCTGACATCATTTCTCTTGGATGGTGGTTTGGTGTTATTTAACATTCTTCCTGGCATTGAGAGCTCCTCAACCTTCTATTACTTGTCGCATATCTTACATACAATGCATGGCAGAACATATACAACAGTCAGGCCCAAGACGGCTAACACTCTTGGACCCTAAAACATGGATCAGGGCAACCAAGTGGACTTGACTTTATTAGTGAGCCTGGTTACCCCCTCACCGTCACAAACTGTTCTGAAGAAGGGAACCCTAGTGGTGAGTCGCGGTTACCTTTCAAGGGGAGATATTGCCGGGACAATGTGCCTACATATATACGAGAATCAGGAATGATTCCCGCGTACATTTAGGGGGAACCGACAACTCTGGACCCCAACTACCTAGGCCACATTCTGACAACAATTCCTCCTCAAAACCCCCTTGAAACTCATGCCCCTAGCAATACCCGCTCGCTGGCATCCCTGAAAAGGCAAAAAGATAACAATTATTTTATTACCGCAAATTACAGGTTATGCATATAACGTTTGGGCTCAAGAGCTGACTCTTCTGAACCCTATTTGGATCAGGGGCATCCAAAAACGGGATAACCGTTATTAAGAGCTGGTTACCCCCTCACTTCACTAAGTCTACAAAATGTTATTTAAATATGTGTCACTGTTGTCATGTTTCCATTCCTTTTCTTCTTATTGTTAAAAACCAGTTCTTGTGCCAGGAATCAGTATTTTGGCCCAGAAGATTTACAATGGGTGCTACATTTTACTCCTATGTATATGAATGAATGAATGAATGAATGAATGAATGAATGAAGAGGGTGTGCTAAAGCGTAGTATCTTTTAACAGATCTAGACCAAGGGTGGCAACTTCCGTCCTCAAGGGCCACCAGCCAGTCAGGTTTAAAGGATATTCCGGCTTCAGCACAGGTGGCTCAAATCAGGGCCCAGGCAATGACTGTGATGATAGAAGGGAGAGGATGAATTTCCACCAGCAACTGTCCCCCATAGCTTCTACCTCACTCACCGTTCCACTTCTACTGCTTCACTACACATATCCCCACCCTGCCTTCCCATAGCTTCTACCTCACTCACCGTTCCACTTCTACTGCTTCACTAAACATATCCCCACCCTGCCTTCCCATATCTTCTTCCTCACTCACCTCTCCTCTTCTACTGCTTCACTACACATATCCCCACCCGGCCTTCCCATAGCTACTCCTCACTCACCACTCCACTTCTACTGCTTCACTACACATATCACTACCCTGCCTTCCCATATCTTCTACTTTACTCACCGCTCCACTTCTACTTGCTTCACTACACATATCCCCACCCTGCCTTCCCATATCTTCTACTTTACTCACCGCTCCACTTCTACTGCTTCACTACACATATCCCCACCCTGCCTTCCCATAGCTTCTACTTTACTCACCGCTCCTCTTCTACTGCTTCACTACACATATCCCCACCCTGCCTTCCCATAGCTTCTACTTTACTCACCGCTCCACTTCTACTGCTTCACTACACATATCCCCACCTTGCCTTCCCATAGCTTCTACTTTACTCACCGCTCCTCTTCTACTGCTTCACTACACATATCCCTACCCTGCCTTCCCATATCTTCTACTTTACCCACCGCTCCACTTCTACTGCTTCACTACACATATCCCCACCCTGCCTGCTGGCTTACAATCTATTGTGATGGATCTTTAACGTATATAATCTCCAAATCTGTGCTTTAGCTAAAGTCTTACAAATAAAGTGGCACCAATACCAACTCTTCTACTGGTAACAGTCTCCCTCTACAACTTCACCCTCTTGTGGCCTTACAACTTTCTTGTTACATTGTTGTCCATTTTTAGTAACTAGATATTATGTTATGTTAGCTATTATATTATGTTCTTACAGTGACTTCCCATAGCTTCTACCTCACTCACCGCTCCACTTCTACTGCTTCACTACACATATCCCCACCCTGCCTTCCCATAGCTTCTACCTCACTCACCGTTCCACTTCTACTGCTTCACTACACATATCCCCACCCTGCCTTCCCATAGCTTCTACCTCACTCACCGCTCCACTTCTACTGCTTCACTAACATATCCCCACCCTGCCTCCCCATATCTTCTTCCTCACCACCTCTCCTCTTCTACTGCTTCACTACACATATCCCCACCCGCCTTCCCATAGCTACTCCTCACTCACCACTCCACTTCTACTGCTTCACTACACATATACTACCCTCCTGCCTTCCCATATCTTCTACTTTACTCACCGCTCCCTTCTCTCTGCTTCACTACACATATCCCCACCCTGCCTTCCCATAGCTTACTTTACTCACCGCTCTCTTCTACTGCTTCCACTACACATATCCCTACCCTGCCTTCCCATAGCTTCTCACTTTACTCACCGCTCCTCTTCTACTGCTTCACTACACATATCCCCACCCTGCCTTCCCATATTCTTCTACTTTACTCACCGCTCCACTTCTACTGCTTCATACAAATATCCCCACCCTGCCTTCCCTATCTTCTACTTTACTCACCGCTCCACATCACTGCTTCACTACACATATCCCCCCTTGCCTTCCCATAGCTTCTACTTTACTCACCGCTCCTCTTCTACTGCTTCACTACACATATTCCCTACCTGCCTTCCCATATCTTCTACTTTACCCCCGCTCCACTTCTACTGCTTCACTACACATCCCACACCCGCCTTCCCATATCTTCTACTTTACTCACCGCTCGTTCTCCCACTTCTCAAANNNTCCACTTCTACTGCTTCACTACACATATCCCCACCCTGCCTTCCCATTGCTTCTTCTTCACTCACCTCTCCTCTTCTACTGCTTCACTACACATATCCCCACCCTGCCTTCCCATTGCTTCTTCCTCACTCACCGCTCCACTTCTACTGCTCCACTACACATTTCCCTACCCTGCCTTCCCATGGCTTCTACCTCACTCACCGCTCCACTTCTACTGCTCCACTACACATATGCCTACACTAGCTTCCCATAGTCTCTACCTCACTTACCGCTCCACTTTTACTGCTTCACTACACATATATATGTGTATGAGTTTCAAGGGGGGGTTTGCGGAGGATAAGTTTACAGAATGTGCCTAGGAGGTTGGGGTCCGGAGTTGCCGGTTCCCCCATAAATGTACCCGGGAATCATGCCTGATTCTCGGATACATGTAGGCACATTGTCCCAGCAATATCTCCTCTAGAAAAGGCAAGCGCGACTCACCAATAGGGTACCTTGCTTCAGCATAGCTCAGAAAGGAGAATGAGGCACAGGTATAGGTATCCCTGTACCTGAGGGAATCCCTAGATTAAGGGGGGTACCCCAGCTAGTGCCAAGGTGACCCAGAACCAGTGTAGGGTTTGGGGGGTGCCCCAACCATATAAAAGGTTGAGAGGGGACTCTGAGAGTCCAGAATGAGTCCAAAAGATATTGTATGGGGATTAACGCAGCTAGGAATAGAAGTACAGCATCTTTCTTATTCTGTCCCCTGTACCCAGAGACTCAGAATTATATTAAACATATATCTTAGTGTATCAAAATATACTTTATTCATGTACAGGTTCCTACCGGGTACACTGGTTCCGGGGGTTGGGTATATACGATGGGGGACTCCACATAAACCAGGGAACCCTAATTAGATTGTAAGCTCCTCGGGGCAGGGACTCCTCTTCCTTAATGTTATGTTTGTCTAAAGCACTTATTCCCATGATCTGTTATTTATATTATCTGTTATTTATTCGATTACCACATGTATTACTACTGTGAAGCGCTATGTACATTAATGGCGCTATATAAATAAAGACATACAATACAATACAATACAACCCTGACTATACCCGGGATATGCTTATCCCAATGCCCCCTTTTACATTTCTGGTCTGTGCTGAAGCAGGGCATCCTGGCGGTGAGCCGCATAACGGCTTTACAGGGAGGACTTTGTCCGGAGGTCTGTGTCTACATGTACCCGGAAATTCGACTCGGCTCCTGGCTACATTTTTGAGGTGGCCAGTAACTCTGGGCCCCGGCAATCTAGACACAATCCGAAAACACAACCAAAGTCCACCTTGAAATTCATAGCCTTAGAACCTCCACTGGTTACATTACATGCGGTTTTGGCAAAAGATATGTGGGGAGGACTATTAGAGCACTTAAAATCAGAATTTTAGAGCACTTAAGACTGATAAGATTATGGGACCATAACCACCCAGTGTCCAAGCACTTCTCTGAATGTCGACAGGGAGGTGTTAGAAAATTTTCATTCTTAGGTATTGAATTAGTTCACAATAAATTGAGAGGTGGTGATCATGTCAATTTGTTAAACCGAAGGGAGGCATATTGAATTGTTATTCTTAGAACACGTTACCCCCTTGGTTTAAATATTGAATGGCATATGGGCCACTTTCTCTGATTGTCATATTCCCTGGGCCGTTTGTATATTTCAGTATCCACTATATAATATGCAAAATGATGTCCTTTGAGTCCGTAAACATATTTATCATAATACAGTAACTTGTGATTTCATAATTACTTACGTATTTGAAAGAATGTTATAACATGTTATGCTGATTTATCACCATTTATCAAGCTGCTTTGTTGGGATTATAGCACCATGGTTTATATGTTTATGTTTTTACATATTTATTTATTTAGGTTTTTTGTTATGACTATTGTTATTTGTCAATTTTGTTTCTCTTCATATATTCTTTTTTCTCCTTTTTTTTTGGTGCTTCCTTTACAGTTCTTGTTAATTGATTTTAATTGTCATTATTTGTTATCATCCTTTTTTTCTTCCTTTTTTTCCCCTTTTTTCCCCTTTTTCCCTTCTCCCTCTTTTCTTCTCTTTCTCTTTTTTGTTTTCTCTTTTCCTCTCTCTCCCCTGTCTTTCTTTTTCTCTTTTTGTTTTTAGTTTGAGGACATCAATGATTTATTATGTTGTTATGTTTTTTTTGTTCCTCTATGCTTTCCGTTGGTTCGCCTTTGCCTTTGGTTATTTTAGTTTCACTGCCCTTTCTTGCATCCACTTCCGCCCTTAGACTGCTTCTGACGTCTTGGTTGCTCGCACTTGCGCGGTTGCGCATGCGAGGACGTCATGATGTCATGACGCATGTTCTTTCGGCGCGAACGGGATACAGGTAAGAAGGGTATTTATAAGGACTGTTTTTCATTGTATGCTTATCCTTGATAAACAACGCTAGCATGTTCGAAACGTGTTGGATTTGAATGTCTTGATGACTCAATAAATGTATACTTTTGTTACCTCCTACTGGATTGTGCGCTCCTTATATCATGTGCATACCATATACTTCATTTGGAAGCAGCATATCCATCCAGCCACACCAGGTATTGTGAGTAATTATTTTGTTTTTTCTACAGGGATACCCCCCAATGAGATTGATGGTGTGGGCTTTTTCTTGCTTCCCACCACCCTTCTTCAGGGAGTGTTTACCCACAATTGTTGGCTATATTACTTACACGTCTTAATAATTCTGACATCATTTTCCTTGGATGGTGGTTTGGTGTTATTTAACATTCTTCCTGGCATTGAGAGCTCCTCAACCTTCTATCTACTTGTCGCATATCTTACATACAATGCATGGCAGAACATATACAACAGTCAGGCCCAAGAGCTAACACTCTTGGACCCTAAAACATGGATCAGGGGCAACCAAGTGGACTTGACCTTTATTAGTGAGCCTGGTTACCCCCTCACCGTCACAACTGTTCTGAAGAAGGGAACCCTAGTGGTGAGTCGCGGTTACCTTTTCAAGGGGAGATATTGCCGGGACAATGTGCCTACATATATACGAGAATCAGGAATGATTCCCGCGTACATTTTTAGGGGAACCGACAACTCTGGACCCCAACTACCTAGGCACATTCTGACAACAATTCCTCCTCAAAACCCCCCTTGAAACTCATGCCCTAGCAATACCCGCTCGCTGGCATCCCTGAAAAGGCAAAAAGATAACAATTATTTATTACCGCAAATTACAGGTTATGCATATAACGCTTATGGGCTCAAGAGCTGACTCTTCTTGAACCCTTATTTTGGATCAGGGGCATCCAAAAACGGGCATAACCGTTATTAAGAGCCTGGTTACCCCCTCACTTCACACTAAGTCCTACAAACTGTTATTAAATATGTGTCACTGTTGTCATGTTTCCATTCCTTTTTCTTCTTATTGTTATAAAACCAGTTCTTGTGCCAGGAATACAGTATTTGGCCCAGATTTACAATGGGTGCTACATTTTACTCCTATGTATATGAATGAATGAATGAATGAATGAATGAATGAATGAATGAGGTGTGCTAAAGCGTAGTATCTTTTACAGTATCTAGACCAAGGGTGGCCAACTTCCGTCCTCAAGGGCCACCAGCCAGGTCAGGTTTAAAGGATATTCCGGCTTCAGCACAGGTGGCTCAATCAGTGGCCCAGGCAATGACTGTGATGGATAGAAGGGAGAGGATGAATTTCCACCAAGCAACTGTCCCCATTCAGTCAATGCAGTAACTGAGTAACCTGACCTGCCTTAAGGACTGGAGTTGGTCACCCCTGCTCCAGACCTTTGTCTTTTGGCATTGATGCCAGTTTAGAAAATTCTAAGTTCAGAGTTACTTTACTGTTAAAATATAATCACATACAGCTGTATAGACTGTGACTGCAAACTAGCTGAGATGGTTATTAGCATCTCTGCTTACTGATGCATTTTCATTTTTTTTAGATCAGCTATGGTGCAACAGACCATCTTCTAGGCAACAAACATTTCTACCCATCCTTTTTCCAAACCCATCAAAATGACCAGATCCAATACAAAGCAATTTCCAAGTTACTGAGACATTTTGGCTGGACGTGGGTTGGAATTATTGCATCAGATGATGAGGATGGAGAGACACAGAGTCAGGAGCTGGAAAAAGAGGCCACCAATCATGGCATTTGCATTGAGTTCATCCTGAAGATAGCTCGTCTCCAAAGCACAAATAGAAGAGAGCTTAATGCTAGAAACACTGCAATTCTCCAAACCTCAACCTCCCAGGTTGTTGTACTTTGTGGCGCAGTTTCCTTGTCCTGTATTTATTCCATAGGAAAAGAGTGTGCCGCCATTACCGAAAAGACTCTTATTGTTCCTGCTACTTGGACGTTTCACAAAGATAATAACAATATCTCCATAACACCATTTAATGGCAGTCTGTCATTTACACATCCCAGGAAAATTATCCCAGCCATGAAGAACTTCTTAGAGAACGTTAACCCTGCAAGTCGCCCACATGACCAGTTACTTGAACATATGTGGACATTGTATTTGAAATGTTTATCATCAAATCCAGATAGGAACAGGATCATTGAAAGTGTTTACAATGTCCATCTGTACAACTGCACCGGGAAGGAACATCTTACTGATATTAGCAATCATGTGTACAATACTCATAGATTTGGAACCACTTACCATGTGTACGTGGCAGTGTATGCCATGGCTCATGCTCTGCACAAAATGCATTTATCCTTCTCTAGGAATCCTGCTAAAAAACATCAACAAAACTATGAATACAAACAGCAGGTAAATATACAAATTGTAGACACTTCCCAGCAAACCCTTTGGTTGCGCTCCTGTGACACATTCTGCTTTACTCAAAATATTAACATTATTAAACATAACAAGTAGCTAAGAGCTGAACTTCCTTCATTGTCTGTTTTATATGAAAGTATCAAGTATGTAGCTTTAAGTCTCAGGGGCCTATGCCGTAAAGGTTAAAAATAAATACCGCCCGGCCATTTATATCACCGTTTTTTGGAGCGTTGGTATCGCGGTATTCAGAAAAGCTTCAATACCTGTCACAGGAAAATTTCCAAAACAGCGAGTTGCCGCCGGCGATAGGATCGCCTCTCCGTGAGAAAATCTCACCCGAAATTTATGATTTTTAATACACATTTTCTTCCAAGTGTAGATGAGCTGGGGTTCTCTGGAGCAGAACCACATTGGTTGGAGGTCCGGGTTACCCCTGCTTCCCGAGATAGACCCTGTTAGGGAGTGCTGGTATCTCCTATGCATTTAAATGTCCCGGTGACGTGACGTGGGAATCCAATGCATAGGAGATACCGGCACCCCATAACGGGGCCAGTATCTCGGGAAGCAGGGGGTCTGTGGTTCTACTCCGGAGACCCCCTGCACATCTACTGTAGTGCTGACGAGTGTTCTAAAACAAATCTGGGGCAATCACCAACAAGACCCAGGTACATGCTGGATACATGCTGCAACAATTCAGTGACATTTCTGCAGACAGACTAATGGCCCATTGGATTAACAGCGGGGGTCCCTGGCAGTCCCTGGGACCCCTGCTCTGTTAATCCGATGGGCCATTAGTCTCTGCAGAAATGTCACTGAAATGTTTGCAGCATGTACCTGGATCTTGTTGGTGATAGCCCCAGATTTTCCAAAGCAAGTTTATGGCAAGTTTTAGAATACTCGTCGGCGCACTTGTACACTACGAAGAAAATGTATATTAAAAAATATTTACTAAGCATCAATACAACACCACCCCCCATGCACCCCATGCACCCCACTAATGTAAAGCCATGATTTATTTTTTAACATGTATAGGGACTGGTTGCTGCAAGGATGATAAAATCTTCTCACAATAATATCCATAAAGATTAACGTGTAGGGCTCTTATAACAGACTATACTGCGGAGTGGGTAAATCATAAAGTGTTATCTGTGAGAGACCAATCAAGTAAGATATAACTTCTCCTGAAGGAAACAATCAAAAATGCTGGATATCACCTTGATGTAACCTCATTGAGGAAATAAACTATGCACTGGTACTCATCCATATCCATAAATCACATAAGGAATATTTGGGAAAGATCTTACCCACTCCTTAAGTTTTGAGGAGTCCGTGATGCCGTGCCATCCGCTGATGCAGAATTTCAATTGTAGAAAAAAAGAGGAAAGCAGCACACTGCCAGGGAGTCAGGTGGTGTAAAAATAATCTTCTATTTATTCAGCACAAATACAAAACATCACCCAAAGAGGTGAAAACCCCTCCTACGCATTTCAGACACGTGTCCTTTATCAAGGATGTATTTTGTTAATATACAGGATTCATAGACCAGATCGACGGGGGTCCCCGGTGTGCCCGACGGGTGTCCGCAGGCCCCACAGTGAATCCTGGGTGTGCTCATGGATGTCTGGGGGCCCTCAGGTGGTTCCCACGGGAGTCTGGGGCCTTTGGGTGGTCCCTGCCGGTTCCCCGATACTTCCCCACAGATGTCCCCCCTTGGGTCAGCAGGTGGTACCCGTGGGCATCTGGGGGTCCTCGAGTGGTACCCAGGGGCATCCGGGGGTCCTCTGGTGGTCTCCATAGGTCCCCGCAGACCAAAGGTACCAACCCTATATGTCAACAAATAAAACATGGGCCTACATTAAATAAATCAATACTGCTGCGGCCGAGTTTATTTGAGCATTTGCCCGGTCTCGGCCGCAGCAGTAACCAGGCGCGCGCCGGGATGTGCCTGGCGCGTGCCTAAGCCACGGAGGAGAGCCCTCCGATCGGGGCTTTCTCCCTCCGCTCGCCGGGTCCGCCGGGTCCCCCGGAACCCCCTGCCGCCGTCCCCCACATCGCGGGACACCAGGGCTCCCTCGGGGAGCCCTGGACGCGCGTGCAGGGGGTGCAGGCACCCGATGACGCGTGACCGCGCGTCGATGACGCACGGCACGCCGAGGGAGTGCGGCTAGCATGCCGGGGCATCCCCAGGCTTGCGGAGCTAGCCGCACTCAAATAAAATGTGCCGCCTCTGTACCTCCCCCCACCCCCCACCACCACCACCACCTCAACCACCACCACATACATACAGTAAAGTAATGGGGAAAATAACTATTATCCAGATATGGATAATAGATTATTTGCCCATTATTAAACACAACATTAACCAGCATAAATACACTAAATAAAATACAGTTCTACTTACCACAGTAATATGAAGGGCATCCTCATTAGGATACTAAAGGTCCCTGTCCTCCGTTGCCAGAACGCATACATACATAATATGTACATTCTAATGGCCCCTAACCCCTTAATCACCTTAGCGGTTAATAACCGCTATAGTAATTAAGGGGTTAACCCACCCTGCCCTACTACCCACCCGGGAGGCCTAATCACCCACACTGTACCCAGTGAGTAGTATAGTGGTACATCATATCCATATAATAATATGGGCATGATAAGCCTCTACAGCACTCAATGGGCACCCTAATCAAAATACATTAATGCTCAAAACACACAATAATAAAACATTACAAAACTCCAACAAAAAAAATCACTAAATAGAAACACTAGCCAGCTAATGCAATTAATACAAGCAGTAACCAGATCAACAATGAATTAATTAAACCAGTAACCAATCAAACCAATTAATTAATAAAACAACAATAAATTAATTGTACCAGTAACCAATCATAACAATTAATTAATACAATAGCAATGAATTAATTGAAACATTAATCTACAAAGAAATTAATTATTAAAAAATATCTAAAGCATTAGCCAACACATCATTAATTAAAAGCGAAAATCAATCGCCAACAATTAATTTAAATAAAGCATCAAAATACCAAACAATTACATCCACATAATAAACTGACATAGCAAAAATCACCATCAATACAAAGCGAGAAATGCCAAAAAAATTCATAATAGTGTATTGATTTGTACCCTAAAGTGGTACAGATTAATACATTATCAGTCAATGTATAAAAAATAAAAAATGTAACAACCTGTAAAAAAATACATTTACAATCATGCAATATTTTACTTACCATTAGAAGCGCTGGAACTCCGACTCCCGGGGAAACAGGAAGCTCACGTACCATGAAGGCATGAAACAGCATCCATGCAGGAAAAAGGCCTGATTTTTTCTAAGTCCCGTCTCTCCGCTTATCGCCAGCTTCTCCCCACCAACTTGCCAACTTTTCCTGGCGTTTGGATTTGGGGAGAAAATCGCCATTCTAGAGCGGCAATAGGCGTCGATAACCTACTCGTTACTACTAGAATTGCACGAGTTGATGAATATTCCGAAAAGCGCCAATAAGTGGCTTATCGCCGCTCAGTCGGCGATTTGGTTTTGTTCAAAGTTTTTTTGGCAAATCAGGCAATTATCGTCCACTTATCGACGTTTACTGAATCGGAGTAGGCATTTTGGCTGATAAGTGGTCAATAAGTGGCTTATGGATGCTTACTGCATGAGGCCCTTTGAATGTATAACCATTTGTACTGCCTATCATTACACATTAAATAATAGGAAGGAATATTCCGCACACTCCATTTGTAATACATAGTTACATAGTAGAAGAGGTTGAAAAAAGACATACATCTTTTAGATGCTACATTTAGATGACAGATACTTTATCCTATATCCGTACTTACAGTATATTGATCCAGAAGAAGGCAAACAAAAAACCCCAGTGACATATCATCTAATGATATCTCATAAGGTGAAAAATAAATTCCTTCCTAACTCCAAATATTGGCAATCAGATTACTCCCAGGATCAGCATATTTCCCATGTTTACTTATTTGATATATCCCTGTATACCTTTCCTTTCTAAAAATATGTCCAAACTTTTTTTGAACAAATCTATTGTATCTGCCATCACAGTCTCCATGGGTAATGAATTCCACACTGTAACTGCCCTTACTGTAAAGAACCCTTTCCTTTGTTGCTGGTGAAATCTCCTTTCCTCCAACCCAAAGGGATGCCCTTGGGTCCTTTGTACAGTCTTTTGGATAAATAGTTATTTTGAAAGCTCCTTGTATTGTCCCCAATTATATTTATATATAGTTATCATATCCCCTCTTAGGCTGCTCTTTCCTAATGTAAACAAATCTAAATTCGCTAGCCTCTCTTCATAACATAAATCATATTATCCGTCCCCTTTATTCATTTGGTGGCACTTCTTTGCATTTTCCTTAGTTCCATAATGTCTCTTCTAAGGAGTGGTGCCCAACATTGTACTCCCTATTCAAGGTGTGGCCTTACTAATACTTTATAAAAGGTGCATAATTATGTTTACTTCCCTTCCATCCATTGCAACATATTATCTTGTTTGACTTTGCAGCTACTGCATAACTTTGGGCACTATTGCTATGTCTGCTGTCTACAAGCATTCCTAAATCCTTCACCATCAAGGACTCTCCTAATTTATCCCCATTTAAATTGTAAGTTGAGTGTTTATTATAACCTTACATTTATCTGTATTAAAACTTATCTGCCATTTACCTGCCCAAGTTAACAGTCTATCCAAGTCTTTGTAGAGAGAAATTACATCCTGTTTTTATTCTACTACAGTACCTTACACAATTTAGTGTCATCAGGAAAGATGGATACAGAGAAAGTTGAGAATGTGATATAAAGAGGGGGGTCTGATGTAAAAAGCACTAAGCAGCCATTTTGCTCAGCATCCATCTTGGTTGCCTGATCTTGGCAGCCATTTTGTCCCTGTCTGTATTCTCATTTCTGTGTGTCATCCAACTTAATGTTTGTCTGCATGGAAGTTTGAGTTTGAAAGAAAGATGTTTTCTTTCTCTCGCTCTCAGAACATTTTGTTTATATTAAGCCATCTAGCTAGCTGCAAACCTTGAGACGGAGATAAGCCGTTGTGAAACTGAAATAAAGATAACATTCATTTCTCACATTTAAAGTGGTAGAAATACAGTCAAATGTACCCCTGTAAGAAATACATAAACACAGGAGACACTGAAAAGTTGCGTATATATAATAAAGGCTGCGAGCTTGCATAATGATTTTTTAGCGGACTCAATTAATTTTTGCACATTTCTGTTATTAAACTAATGTTCTCATATTCATATTTTGTTTATCTTATACGCATATGTAATGACGCACAAGCCATTTAGATCATTGTGATTGGCATCTTCTTTCTTCAGGGGACTGCTGTTTCTAGCATCTGCAAAGAGTGGCCTCAGATTGGAAGAGGGGGTAGCACCTTTGTGGATCATATCTTTGCAACATGTGACACACACATATATGATAACAAGTACCATTAACACACACTACAAAGCATTCATCAGTTTCGCTCCCAGTGATCCAAGCCATCCGTCTAGCCTCAAAGGATCCCATTCTATGTCACTTCCCTTTCTAAGTCTTTCTTGAATCTCTTCTATTTCATCTAGTTCATGCTGTAAATTGCCACTCTAATCTTGGATGCAAACACAGCATTGTTCTTTAATTAGGGCACATACACCTTCTCTTGAAGCTGAAACATAGTCTAAAGCCATTCTGTTTTGTAGGGCCATATGCCTAATCAGAACCTGTTCTTGGTTTAATGATGCAATGGCTGTAGTTGTGTGATTGAGAACATCATCTAATACATCTGCTGATGCATTGAGCCTGTCATATAATAACCCAAACCCTACATCTGAAAATAAACTAGCCCAAAACTCTTTGTTCCATAAACTACTTTTTAGCCCTGAAGTATTGGGTGTTTCTCTCTTGTTTCTGAAATGGCCTGTAGATAATTCTTTGGTGATTGTGAAAGCAGGGACCACTTTTCCTAAGTAACAAGAGCCTGTCCATCCGCATTGCAAGACTCTGTAGGCCCACCTACCACAGAGCCAATAGAGTCCGCAGGGTAAAGAAGAATCTTTGCAAGCATTTTTTTTAATATACTAATTAAAACTGTAAAATTAAGGCTACATCCTCCCTGTAAATGTTTTGCTCCGGGCTGTAAATACATTTTTACACAGATGTCATTAGTTGGTGGAGGCACATGACCCATACATTTATTGTTGTTCCCAGTGTAATTTATGTAAAATCCACCTACTGGAAACTCATTTACTAATGGAATTCGGTTTAAAAGTTTAGAAAGGTTTCCTGTAAGCAAATTCAAATTGATGTTCCCTTCTCTAAATTCACCATCAGTGCCTCAAGGGCCGCAAACAGGCCAGATTTTCAGGATTTCCCTACTTGAGCACAGCTGGCTCAATTAGTGGGTCAGTCATACTGAGCCACTAATTGAGCCAGCTGTGCTGAAGTAGGGATAAAGAACACACTAAAGCACCTTGCTCACCAGACATAAGAAAAAAACAATAACTGGTGCACAAGGGGTCACTAAAACTCCCTTAGTGTTGCACTCTAGGTATAGTATAGTATATTGTATACATAAAGTAACAGTTAAATAACTGATACCACAAATTCCAAAGTAGAAACAGACCAATTGTAAGGTCCCACAACCCCAAATATAACACGACAAAAATTATGTAACCTTTAATACAAAATAAAACCCAACGAAAAACGTAAAATGACAACTATAATATCAATTTAAATTTAAAAAGGTCCCCTTAGGGGCAAAACGGAGATGTAGTGGAAATAAGTACTGGTATATTACTAGAAATGTACTACACAGGAGTTACAGTAATGTAGAAACCAGAATATAATAACTTGGTTATAACCTCACTACAATATCATGCAAGTAATCAAGTACACTACCCCAGTGTTGAGGCAGTTGATGAAGGAATTGACCTGGTAAGTGATCTTAGTCTCCGAGTCCATAAACTCCTTGCCAAGCCTAATAAATGGACATGCCTTACAGCGGCCCCATGTATAAGTGCCACAGGGTTTTGGTCCCAGCGATGTCCTAGCTGGTTGAGTCTGGTAATGGCTGTGGACCAGTCTGTCCTTAAGGCTTTTGCAAGACGGCACACCATTGTGGGTGTAGAATTTAAAACATGCAAAAAATCATGATCCTCCAGCAATAGATGCCAATGTTTACTGAGGATGTGGCATAGTGTAGACCACTGATTGCTGTAAGTGCCTATGAAGCGTATCACACCTGAGTCAGTTTCATTAGTTTTAGCATGATCAATGAGGAGTGATGGTCTTGGGGTATGTAGGGCTCGATGGAAGGCTTGATGATTTTCTTCCTATACCCCCTTTTGACAAATCAACTCATCATGTCCTTGGCCTGTATCCTAAACTCACTGATCTCTGAGCAATTACGGCTGAGACGCAAAAACTGCCCCAAGGCAATGCTGTTAATCCTGTAGGATGGATGGTGACTATCTGCCATGAGCAGGCTATTGGTGGATGTTGATTTGCGATAAATCGTAGTAGTTAGTTTACCATCAGCCTGCCTATGGACCGTGATGTCAAGGAAATTGATTTTGGACCAATGGACCTCAAACGTGAGTGTAAGGTTAAAGGGGTTGTTGTTACGTGTGTCAATAAAACTTCTCAATAGTTCCTCAGTGCCTGACCAGAGCATCAGCACGTCATCAAAAAATCTGATCCAGAGATCAATATGATCCGTATACTTAGCGTTGGCCTCCACGAACACCACGGCTTCCTCCCACCAGCCCAGATATAGATTGGCGAAGGTGGGAGCGCACGTGGTGCCCATGGCTGTGCCCTGGATCTGATGATAGATTTTCTTATCAAATAAAAAGACATTTTTGGTGAGTACAAATCTTAACAACAAAAGAACAAAGTCGCTATGGATGGAGAAGGATTTAGGAGTGCTTGTAGACAGCAGGCTTAGCAATAGTGCCCAAAGTCATGCAGTAGCTGCAAAGGCAAACACGATCTTATCTTGCATCAAACAGGTAATGGATGGAAGGGAAGTAAACATAGTTATGCCCCTTTAGAAAGCATTAGTAAGACCACACCTTGAATATGGAGTACAATTTTGGGCACCAATCGACAAATCACAAAGACATTAGATCAAAAGACATTATGGAATTAGAGAAAGTGCAGAGAAGAGCCACCAAATTAATAAAGGGGATGGACAATCTAACTTATGAGGAGAGGCTAGCTAAATTAGATTTATTTACATTAGAAAAGAGGTGTCTAAGAGGGGATATGATAACTATATACAAATATATTCGGGGACAATACAAGGAGCTTTCAAAAGAACTACTCATCCCACGGGCAGTACAAAGGACTCGGGGCCATCCCTTAAGGTTGGAGGAAAGGAAATTTCACCAGCAACAAAGAAAAGGGTTCTTTACAGTAAGGGCAGTTAAAATGTGGAATTCATTACCCATGGAGACTGTGATGTCAGATTCAATAGATTTGTTCAAAAAAAGTTGGACATCTTTTTAGATAGGAAAGGTATACAGAGATGTCACGAGAGAACAGACAATATATACAATAACCGGGACAGATTGAACAAGATTAGGATATAGTAAACTGAACAAGTTTATTTCTTCAGAGCAGAACAGACAATACATGAAGCAAATAACATTACAGAAATATTCACACTTACTGGGGTTGGATAATGAGATATTCATCCGAATAGCAGCTCATTTAGTTGTTACAGTCACGACAAGCACAGGAATAAGGAGTGCAAGCAACTATATAGATGCAGGACCCCATTCCTACCATGGCAGTTCAGTTATTGGTGAACAATTACCTTGTCCCAATCACAGGTTGACAAGTAACGCGAGAAGCAGGGTTTACCCAGCCCCTCATTAATACACCCCTCCCCTGTTCCTACTTGGCCAGCCCATTTATAAAAAAATTATGACCACAGGTCTGGGTGCCGTTTTGTCTAGCAAAATGCTTATTGGGCAGAGACCGTTTCTGAAAGGGTGTTACATGTAACAGGTCACAATGTTTAGTGTCCATCTGTGAGAGCTGGCTGCATATGCAATGAGATGAGTCACCTCCATTGATGTACAGGTCTTTTAGCACCTATTGCTAACCTCCACAGGGGACAGAGGAGTAAAATACCTCACAATGCCTTTCAAGAATCCTCCTTTGATTGTACAATTACACATCAAAGCTGTCATCTGGCAAGCTTTTTGTCCTATGTCCAAAGTTATAGTAAAAACAGCGATAACTCATAACTATATTTCACACGTCATAAATCAGATTAACAATATGTATGCGACCTGTGTTATTTGCATAGGAAAACATATCCAAATTTCACCTTCGTAGCATGTATATAGAAAAAGTTATAATTTTTTACACTTTATCCATTGTCAAGGGTACAATACAATTCTCCCCCTCCCTCCATGTTAATACATAATATAGCAATTCATTCTGCTGAAGCGGGGAAATGCAGATCCACATATACAAAATATGGTTAACCCTCTCCCTCCCGACATGATTTATACAGGTATATAACACAGACTGCTAAGGAAAAAAATCTAACACCTGGGACAATTCTGCTGAAACAGGGGGATGCAGATCAACATATACACAGATCCCATTAACCCCTCCTATCCTGATCATGACAAGGGATATACCAAATAAGTATGAATGGGAAGGATGTTGATCCAGGGATTAATCCGATTGCAAATTCTTAGAGTCAGGAAGGAATTTATTTTTCCCCTTATGAGATATCATTGGATGATATGACACTGGGGTTTTTTGTTTGCCTTCCTCTGGATCAATAAGTAAGTATAGATATAGGATAAAGTATCTGTTGTCTTAATGTAGCATAGGTTGAACTTGATGGACGTACGTCTTTTTTCAACCTCATCTACTAAGTGATAGTGATAATCCAGTGATCAACACAAATTATGTGACTTATAAATATGACCGTGAAAGTGAACAATAAAGTGATAATATAGTGCAACTCAAGTGCAAAAAATTGATAAATGCTGCTCAAAAACCCTTAAAGGGATGGTCCACAGTAATCCCTCCTGCTGGAACGTGTGGAAGTTGAAGGGGAGCGCAACTCAATCAATGCTAAATATGCAATTATAAGAAAAACACAATATAGTGCAACAACATCTCTTCTAAGTGTTATCTTTCTGAAGGCTTTTTTAAAATCAGGACTCACATTTTCTCTGTTAAAATCAAGCATGTATCCAAAACTCAGGGGAATGACTGTAGTGGGGTGTGCTACAGGTCCAGCCTTCCTCTATTGTATGTTGTCTTGGGGGTCAGGTCACTCTCTGTGATGGGGTGTTACTCAGGATAGTGGATGCACAACCATATATGTATGGGAAAACGAGAAGCCAAACATAGTGTGTACTGATAATACTCAAATTTAATTTAATCTATAAAAACATAAGGATGTATGCTTACATCAATAAAAATACATCATAGGCACATAAGATAGGCAAACTCTTCTTCCATACTCTCACCCCATCCTCAGCATGGATCTCTCGGCGCGTTACTTCTGGTTTTGAGGCACGCTCCAACTTTCCAAATCACGGAGGATCTTGGGTGCAGAGAGGTGCGGATGAGTGACGTCAGCAGGGCACTTGTGACTACGCATTTCGCTATCATCACTTCGTCAGGAGTCTGTCAGGAGACAGACTCCTGACGAAGCGACGACAGCAAAACGCGTAGAATCACGAGCGCCCTGCTGACGTCACTCACCGCTTCGTCAGGAGTCTGTCAGCAGACGCGTAGTGTCACGAGCAAGCAACATCAATTAAGTAAGCTAACGCGTGCTAGAAGTTAGCTAGCACTCTAATTCTTGGAGTGCAGCTAGGAAGAAAGAAACCATGCACACACATATAAAGTTTAGTCCGGAGTTGAAAAACCTCAGAGATCGTAGATGTTAGGATGGCCGGGATATGGTATGTGCCAGATACCGGTGTAAAGTATGGGTGGCCAAACCCCAGACTTAGTGCCGCCAGGGAAGAAGTTGGACCCCAGTATGCTAAGGAGCCCAGGTGTGAGGTTAGGGCCTGCTCCGTGTGATCCGGGATGCAACTTCTGCCCTTTCTGCAAATTACTGGCATGTCAGGGATAGGTGGGAGAAATGTTCCCACGGCCGTATTGGTTATGCATCTTAGGTATGAACCCCACAAAAATGCCTGCTGGCCAGTCCCTAGGAGATTCACCTGATTCCACTAAGAAGAAACGTCCAAGGTTAGCGTCAGATGTTACAGAGTGTGACGGGATAAACTACATCGCTGCGGAGATTGATGCCCTCTTCTGGAATTCTTTAGAGCTAAGGGTTCATGAACGAACCCTGTAAGGACGGAATGAACTTTGTCCATTTGGCGGAGATACAGGGCTGGCAACTTGTGCCCCTAGCCAGGAATTGCTACACGGTATCTTTTGCGCATCCACTTGCATTCGTGCAGAGGTGCCCAGCGACTTTGTTTCGTTCCAAGGACATAAGTTTTTGTTCCCCCATCCCAGTGTTTTATTAAGTGTATATTGTGAAGATTCTGTATGTTTGTCTGAAAATAAATAAATTACTATTTATTTTATTTATCTTGTGTGCTCAGTCCAGAATCCCGGTATTAATGTGTGCATAAGTCTTGGTCTCCCGTGACAATAATTAATGTCAACATGTATATATGTAAACTGCGTTAATAAGAAGCATATCAAAATACAGGCAAACATTCAACATATTGTGCTAGGCAAGTGATGGTGTTAAAAATTGGTGCTGTGTGATGTAGTGCATGTGCGTTCAGAGTGTTCTATTCGCGCATGTGCATGAGTTTAATGTAAAATCTTATCATGCATACGCATCAACAAATATGTTCCATAACAATTCTACACAGAGTCGTTTAAGTTTAAGTCCCTCTCCTCCGCCTCTCCCCAAAGAGCATGGACACATGAGACAAATGGACTGTGGCAACGCAAAAAATGTTGAATTAGCACATTTTAAGCACTTCAAGTAATCTGTAAATACCTATAAGCTTCTATTCCCAGGTTCATCATCATCTCCTGTTTTTTGCGGTCAATAATAATGAAGCCATTTCTGCTAGAGAAAGGACATACATGTTTTGTTATCTCTGTTCGTTATAATGTATCTAATTGTCAGGTACATATGTTAATATTTCATCCAAACATTTTCTTTAGATATTAACACAGAGTACATAATGTTAAACAAAATAGATTTAATGTTAAACTTTAATGTACATACATTTTTAGAGATGTCTTCAATGATGATTAGTTTAATATGACTGAAAATTAAGAAACACCAAATTTGAACGCATACACAACACAAAAATTAACATAACACTTGTACATGCTCAACATAGTCCTCTCATGCACACATTTTACACATGTTATTACATGTTTTTATACAAGATCATTTGGGCAAAGAAGTTGCTTATAGGCATCCCTATCATAAGATAATAATATTTGTAAAATGTCATTGTAATAAACATGAATGAATGTATATATTCATGTTAACATATACATTGTTGCTTACCTGAAAAATAGTTGTTTATCACATTCAGATGTGTCTCCACCCCACTGGCTGTTTTCTCCTGATCCCATGCAGCATGGACAGGAGGGTCCTCCTCCAGACCCTCCCATATGTCGCCTTGAAGATTATGACACAGTGCAACATTGTGCAGAATGCACCAACAAATCACTGTGTCAGACACCTTTTTAGGCCTGTACTATAGGGCACCACCTGAGTGATCCAGACATTTAAACCGACTTTTCAACAGTCCAAATGTCTTCTCTATAACCGACCTAGTGGATACGTGTGACACATTATATCTTTCCTCTGCTGGGGCTTGAGGGTTAGCAAGTGGGATTAAGAGCCATGGTCTGATCCCATATCCTGGGTCACCTATAATACATCATATTCAAATAATTAAAAAAACATAGTACCATGTAAAAATATTTCTACTTGTATATTGTTATTGACACACTAGTTCTATGATGTCAAACATATTGTATATCTAATTTATGAGGTGTTTATCCATATCTGAGAGGATCATAAAACATTCAGATATCTGTATTTGAAACCTTAATAAATCATATTATTTAATGACATTAAACATCCATAGTAAATTTAATAACAAAATGTCATGTTTGGATGTTAGATAGGTAGTATTCAAATATGGCTCATCTTATTTTTTAACTTAACAGATGTATTGTATGTCAAATGTATTGTTGTGTATGTTTGTTTAGTATGTGACAAAAACAATACACATGGATTTTTTATTAACAAAAATCTAATCTACATTCTAACAATTAAGTTTAAAAAATATTTATGTACTTGTGAGTATTTGACAAAATGGATGTGATAATTAAAATAACTAAACTTATAAAACAAACAACATTACCACAAAATGTTGCCTAACAGTGAAATGAATTATTTATACTAACGCACCAGCCAACCATGCCCAAAATGACCTGTTTCAAATGCATGGAAGACAGATGAGTTCCTCAGGATAGAGGAATCGTGGCCGGAACCTGGAAATCTGGCTACCACATTCAGAATTTTTGTGTAGGCATCGCATACGACCTGCACATTCATGGACTGAAAGTGCTTCTGTAAGGTATCGGGGAACACGTCCTTTGCAACGTGTTCCCTCCTTACCTGTCTCATCTCAGACCTCCGCTCTGGCACCAGCGCATGCGCACACACGCGCAGCTCTTCTAGTGTCTAGTTCCGTAGCTTAGCTCTGCCCCCTCGGACGCGACGCGCTTCCTCATCTGTGCACGCACACATCACGACGTGCACCGCTCCCCAGCTGCGTGCCAAGTATTCATTAGCCCACTTGTCTCCTGCAGCCAATCCTTGCCTCTGCAGAGGCCGGCCTCCGCTCCACCGCCTCTAGCTAGCTACTGGTTCCTGTTTCCCATAAGTACACCTGCTCTCACTCACCCCAGTCATTGGAGCAAACTTCCTCTATAGCCTTGAGCGCTTATGTCCATTGTGACCTGCTCCTTGTCTTGGTGTTATCTGGCAGTTTACCCTTCGTGTACCGACCCGGCTTTACCTTGGAATCTCTCTGGATACTGACCTTGGCTTGCCCTCGACCTTGTGGGAATCTCCAACCCAGACCACGGCTATACGGACCTCAATATTCTAACCTCTCCAACCCCAGACCATGGCTATATGGACTTCCATGATTCTGATCTCTCCAATCCCAGACCACGGCTAACAGACTTTGACTACTCTGAACTCTCCACTCCAAGACCTTGGAAAGTATTGATTAACCCACTCTCTCCAACCCAGACCCAGCTACATTTGACAATCTACCTGCCAGGCAAGCTCCCGCTGTTGTGGGTGCGTGGTTTGCTACTTCCCCACCTCAGTACCGGGGTCCAGTCTTGCACATGGGTAGCGCAAGCGTTACAGTTTCCTATTACGGTACACATGCTCATCTACAGTACAGGCATACCCCAGTTTGAGGACACTCACTTTAAGTACACTCGCAAGTAAGGACATATCGACCAATAGGAAAACGGCAGCTCACGCATGCGCCTGTCAGCACGTCCTGAACAGCAATACCGGCTCCCTACCTGTACCGAAGCTGTGCGCAAGAAGGGAGACTATAGAGCCTGTTACAAATGTTATTTACATCAGTTATGCACGTATATGATGATTGCAGTACAGTACGTGCATCAATAACTGGAAAAGGGGAGTGCTTCACTTTAAGTACATTTTCGCTTTACATAAGTGCTCTGGTCCCATTGCGTACGTTAATGCGGGGTATGCCTATATGTATTTTTGTTATTGTAAGAACTGTACCTTTAAGAGGTAACGATAGCACTATCCTGCGAACGTAAACATTAATGTACCACGTAAAGAATCATAACATCAGCAAGACATATCTAAACACATTAATAACTTATGCGGGGACATTATTAGGTCAATAAGTGAAACGCTTATATTGATTAAAAATAGTTATTTTTAACCCTATGCGGTCCAATTAATTTTCACGAAGTGCGCCAGAAAGTCTAATTTATTTTTTGGGAAAAATAACACATACAGCTTTTTTTTACTGCACACACACTGCACACACTGCACACACTCACAGCGCACACTGCGCACACTCACAGCGCACACTGTGCACACTCACAGCACACTGCGCACACTCACAGCGCACACTGCGCACACTGCCACACACTGCACACACTGCACACACTCACAACGCACACTAACCGCACACTGCGCACACTCACAGCACACTGCTCACACACACCCCCTACCTCCAATGTCAGTTGCTTTGTCTGCCTGTGGTGATTGGTGCGGCACTGTGGGGGAGGGGGCGGATCGGTGCAGGGTTGGGGGTGGGATCGGTGCAGGGCTGGGGGGGAGGAGGAGGGATAAGTGTGGCTGCTGAGAGAAGGGAATGCAGGGGACTTGTGCTGCTGCCGGCGCCTCACTCCACAACTTCCCCCCTCCTCCCTCCTCCCTCCTCTTCCGGATCCGACATTGGACCGCAAGTGGCAAAATATTTTGTCGGATGTATTCCGACATTGGACCGCAAGGTGCAAAATATTTTGTCGGATGTATTCCGACATTGGACCGGAAAGGGTTAAGGCCACGGCATCACAAATCCTAAATAATATGGCTCAGCTCCATAGCCTCCATACTTTACAGCTAAGCCCTGATTTTTTCTAAGTCCCGTCTCGCCGCTCGTCCCCAGCTTCTTGCCAACTGTTTGTGCCGAGGCGATTTGGCGATAAATTCGCCATTTTTGAGCGGTGATCCGCTGCGAGATGCTGATCGGGGGAAATTGAATACAGCGAGTTTAAAAAACTGGCGATGAGCGGCGATATAGGGCTTCAGCGGTCAGCGGATTTTTTATTCCGCCAAAAAAAAAAAGGCGAGGTTTCCTATTCTCGACAACTTCTCAGGGCTTACTGAATATCAGTAGGCTTTTTGGAGAGATAGGGCTTATCGTCGCTAACTGCATGAGGCCCCTAGTCTTTGTTGTCCACCATCCCTTTGGAAGCTTTTTCTCTTCTAGGGATAGATTATAGTTAACATGATGTTTCCTTTTTGTGATCAGATGCAGCGGCTGTTATTCGAACAAATCTCTAAATGGATTCTCGAGATATGCCCGTGATCCGTCTTTGAACTGGGTCGGTGAGGCGCTGGCAGGTTTTTCAAAAGTGCTTTGCTCCGAATAGCAAAGCACTCAGCACGGAGTTGCCGGAGAAGCCTTCCTAGTTGAGACCAAGTTCTGCATTTGTATCCAAGTTCCAGCTTTTGCCTTGCTCGCAGTTAGCGGGAATAGCCAGGTATCTTCCCCGAGGAAGGTACCGTGAAGTTTCTGGACATGGAGCGGACAGGGTAAGCCTTCCGAAGCAGGCACCCTGCACCAATTGAGGCTATAGACTCCCCCCACACCAGTTAAGTGTGTATTCTACTTATTTTGTGTATAATTGTATACTGCTGGTCTCGCTAGAATAAAACCTCATTTATTTCACTATGTACCTTGTTCTGCCTAGTACGAAGGTAAAAGTGTTAAAAGTGTTAAAGTACTGGTCTCTCCCATGTCATTAATTCAGTAATTTTGCCTATTTATATTGTGCGGTACTGTATGTTTGGGGGGTAGAGGGGGTGCCCATTCATTCCCATTGAGCTATCATTGCTCCATTGAGGGCATAGGTAACCTCAATAGCAATGAATAGGTTGTGTGCAAAGAACTTAGCTTCTAGTAGACATCCTCGTGGGAGTGGATGAATGGCAGCCTTCCAATAGCCGATATCATGGTATCACGTGCGCGCAATGATGTCACACACGCGTGTTTTGCGCCCTCATGATGCTTCATCAGGGGTTGGTCTAATGATCTTAGGCGCGGTTTTAAATACCAGAAGGCTCGAACCTTCATGCCAATCCAGATCGCATCAGGATTATTGTTATAAGCCAACTAATCAGAACATTGCATTACTAAGGCTACATACAAGGCAATACAAATAGTACATGAAACATAGCATAACTACTAAACAAAAAACAAAGCACATAAATAAAAAGAAAAGCAATGTATATAGCAATACAAATATTGCAAAAAAACATGAAAGCAAAACATAGTTGCTGACACAATACAAAATTATATATAAATGACACAATAGAACAGCGGTATGAAAACTGGGGGGCGCGGGGTTTACAGAGGCCCCACGCACTTCCTGAAAGAACTTAAATTAAGTGCCTGGGAAGCGGCGAAGGCCTCTGTAAACAGCACTTACCTTGGCACCGGTGGTTCCTGGAGGCGCGTCGCCATGGCAACGCAGTGTCAAATTACGCCGCAAGGTCATGTGACATCATGTTGCCATGGGTTTTCCTCAGTTGGTGCATGCCTAGTCACTTGAGAAAGACCTATTGGTCTAAACGTTGTGTGGCACAATAAATTAACTTTATTTTAAAAAATGTGGAGCGTGGATCTTTCCTGAGTATTGCCTTGGAACATACCTGACAGGTACCTTCTTGAACCAGCAGCACCGGTAAACTGTATCATTAATTTATCATTGTGGAGTGCAGCATAACCCCCTTAAATTGCCATGCAATGTGACATCATGACGCCAACGCCGGAGCCGAGGTAAGGGGGGTGGGGAGGGGCCGTGGAGGCAGGGAACAGCCGGCAGGGGGGCGCAGGGGAAAAAATTGTGCTCCCCTGCAATAGAATATAAAAGTAAATATATATATATAGAATATGCACTGTCACAATACACTCAAGTAAATAATGATTAATAATACAACAATATTATATTGAATAATGAAACAGATATAAAAATAATAAATATAACCATGAATAATCTAAAATAATAAAAAAATAATTATATGAAAGCATCCACAATAAAGGATGTGATAAAAAAAATTGATAAAATCTTGATAAATAATAATCAATCAATATCAGAACTGTTCTCCATTAACATAGACAGCAAAGAAAATGTGAAATAGTAAACACTCTGAACACAGGATCTGGATGTCATACAGTTATAGATAAGGCAAATTCTATTTCAGGAATAGAACATCCAGGTTATGTAATTTTTTTATCTTTATCCAAATTACTTTGGGCATTTTTTATTCCATTGACATGTTCACCAATCCTTGTTTTGAGTGGCCTAATTGTCTTACCAACATACCATAAATTGCATGGACAATCTATGATATACACAACAAACGTTGTCAGACAATTAAATTGTGTAATACTGTGATATTTTCCAGTCTAACATCACATAAGCTTCTATCACGCGCCATGTATTTACACATAACACATTTTCTGCATATGTAGTTCCCCACTGGTTTAGATTGGAAGTTCTCATTTAAAGGTGCATTTAGGGTTACCCTTGACAAAGTGAGAATTTGACGTAAGGGGAGGGTCTGACATAACAGCACGGGGATCTAAGCAACCATTTTGAGTCAGCATCCATCTTAGATGCCTGATATTGTCTATTGTCTGTATGGAAGTGGAATGAACGTTAGTTTAAAATACATTTTTTTCTTCTGAAGTTCCAATTGATATTGAGCGGTTCAGCTAAGCAAAAAACCTTGAGAACCTTGAGCAAAGTGCCAATGTTATGAAAAAGGCCAGACTGATAGGGATGGTTTCTGTATGTAGAGAAAAGGTCACCAGCTTAATAAAGTATTATTGCTGAATCATCTCATTTAGACATCCCATAATGTCATCAACTCAATGTATTCGTGTGCATAATTTGTTTACCTTTTACGCTTACGTAGTGACGACACGCAACCTTGTAGAGGGGGCGTGGGTTTAGTATTTTGTCTATAAATAAGGCCTGTATGCACCATGTCTTTGGGAGGGTTTTATTTGGAAACTCTCCTCTGCGTGTGCACCGCACAAGCAATAAACTTATTTGTCATTCTGCAAAATATATCCTCAGACTTGTGTTGTTATTTCACAGAGCTTTATCAGATGCGCACCGAATAGAAACCCAAAAAACACCGGAAGCTGAGCACCTGAAAAACCACTCCTCGGTCACTCAAATCTGAGCGCTCATAAGAATCAAGGTAAAAGGCACCTTTTGAGGAAAGCCTGAGTTTAAAAAGTTGTTTTGAGTGATGTGTAGAGAGATGTGTTTTGAAGGGTGTCTCAATCTGTGTTGACGGGTTAACCTAGCAGTGTCAAATAAGTTTATTTGTCTGTTCCTGTATCCATTTTAAAGTGTTATAGATGTTAAGTTTTATTGGGATTAAGGTGAGAGTCCCATTAAAATTTTTGGTGTTTTGGTGATGAAGGTGAGTGTTTGTATGCGTAAGGGATTGTTTTTCAGACTGTCCTGGGTTGTGATAAATATTTTTGTAGTCTGAGCAGGAAGGGTCCCTGATTGTACATTTGCTCTGTCTTGTCATTAACATACCATGTGAATTTATTTATGGATATCTGTTTAGAAGGTCTTATCTGTATCCATGTTGTAGAAGTATAAGGTTTATCAGGGCTGGGTTGGACCCGCTGAAGTAATTCAAGTGTTTTCTTGGGTATAGTTATGGTGAAAAAATCAGAACAATAACATGCCAAAAGAGTTGTACGTAATCAGCTTGCGCTGATTATTGTATCAGGTGTATTGTACAGGTCAATTAAATTTGATTACTGTAAGAGGAGAATAATGGGAAACCAAAGTTCTCAAAATTTGCCGTTAGAGGTTGTGTGTCTGCAGACAAAGATTATAAAGAATGGATACAGAGAACAAGAAGAGACAATATAAATATGTTTTGTTGGCCAATGCAATACATGCAAGTTCAAATGAAAATACACATGCAAGTCCCAGTGAAAAACATGCCACCCCAATGAAAAAAGTTTGTTTGCAATAAATTACTATTGAAGGAAGAGTGAAACTATGAGTAGCCGCACCGGTTTTCTTATCAGTAAGAATGCGAACGCAAGGGCTCATAGTGGAACCTTCTAACTTTCAGTAATCCCTGTGTGTCTGTGGCAGTATAAATCTTTGGATTTTATGAGGTTTTTGTGGCTAGGGTTATGCATGGCAGGCCCGGCTGACCTAATGCTGCAGAAATCAGTTGTGAACGTATAAGCTTTTCCTTCCATTTCCCCACATGCAATAAGTGGTTATAAATCATTTCCTGATATAAACTCAAGTTTCGGTGCCGGCAAGTAAAACTGTTGCGCCCTTAATGGAGAGTGGTTAGATGGATTTGATACCCTAATGAATTTTTCCTGAATGATTACCTGTGTGAAAGATAAACCATGCTAAGTATCACATGTGTGCACAAATCACCATCCAAAAACTTGCAAGTACGTACGAAAACATGAATATTTTTTGCTCACAATGAAATCAAAGGTCTGAAAGAAAGAGTTTCAAAATCGCAGCAGCACAGAGCGTGCCCCCACTTTTTTCTCCAGCGCGAGGAATGTGCTAAGATACGAAAGTTAACTCAAAAAGCTCCGGAGCATCAGAGTAGTTTTAAAGTCAGGTTATTTATGAGAATAAAGAAAGAGAAGAGAACTTTTATTAATAGTTGCAGGGTGAAATTGTGTGGTAATAGGGGAGAAATGTCTTTCTTTTATTTGTTTGTTATTTTTGTGATGTTGTGTGGCTGTGTGTGAGAGAAGTTTTTTGTATTGTGTGTGTTCTGTATTGTGTTTAACGAGTAAAAACACATTTTAATTTTATTTCTAGAGGATTAAGATGTTTGGGAATATTTTGTGTTTAAAAATGTGGGTAAAAGATCATAAGCATTGTTTGAAGTATATATTGTATTGTATGTTTTCATGTATATAACGCCATTAATATGCACAGCGCTTCACAGGAGTGGTGCACGTCGTAATCATATAGGTAGCAAAGGGTAAAGGTAAGAGGTCATGAAATAAGTGATCCAGACATAAAAGTAACATTAAGGAAGAGAAGTCCCTGCACTGAGGAGCTTACAATCTAATTGGTAGGTAGGGAGAGCGTACAGAAACAGTAGAATTTGATTAGAAGCCAGGAGAGGAATTTCAGGAGGGGAAACGCAGAATCAGAGTTTAAAGAGTAGAGTGATTCTGGCAGCAGCGTTTGGGAGAGATAGTAGTGAAGACAGGTGAAAGTCAGGAAGCTGGGATAGCAGGGGATTACAGTTAGCAAGATGGGAGAGAATGAGGGTCTGAATCAGAGTTTTAATAGTTGAGCAACAGAGGAACAGGTGTATCTTTGTGATATTGTGGAGGAAAAAGTGACAGTTATAGAAATGTTGTGAATGAAAGAGGAGAATATGAGAGAGAAGTTGGGAGTGATCCCTAAGCAGCGTGCTTGAGCTACTGCATGGAAGATTCAAGAGTAATGTGAAACTAGATAATAGGGTCAGGTTTGGGAGGAAGTATGAGGAACTCTGTTTTTGCCATGTTAAGTTTAAGGCAAAAGAGGGTCTTCCAGGATGAGATAACAGAGGGACATTCAGAAACTTAGGTTTGTATGGCAGGTGTAAGGTCAGGGGTTGAAAAGTAAATGAGGGTGTTGTCAGCATAGTGGTGATATTTAAACCTAAGAGATGTTATTAGGTCACCTAGAGAGAGTGTGTACAGAGAAAAGAGAAGAGTGTGGTCCACAGAGGCAAATGCTGCAGAGAGTAATAGGAGCAGAGTGTAATGACCTCTGTCTGGGGCAGCATATATGTCATCAGTTATTTTAGTTAGAATTGTCTCCGTGGAGGGAGCAGTGCAGAAGTCAGATTGTAGAGGGTTAAGGAGAGAATGGGTGTTGAGAAAATGCAGCAAGCAAGAGAATACAAGACAAGTTCAGTAGTTAGAAAGACAGGTAGGGTCAAGCTTGCTATTTTTGAGTCATGGTATAACTATTACATGTTTGAAGGAGAATGGAAATGTAGCAGATTAGAGGGAGAAGAGGAGATCAACAGTGATGGTGACACTCTCTTTTGAGACAGTGGAAAAAGAGTCAAGGAAAGCAGGAAGAGAGTAGGAAGCAGAAGTAGGATAGGAGGAAACAGAGGGAATGTTCTGGTGTATGGATTCAACCTCTTGCTTAAAATAGTCAGAAAAGTCCTGAGGTGAGATGAAGGAAGAGTTAGTGTGGGTTAGACTTATGAGTGTTGATTAATGGAGAGAAATAGGTTTGTGTAGCTTGAGAAAGGACAGAATTGCAACAGGATAGCATAAATTTGTAGTGAATGAAGTCAGTGAAACTATGAAAGTTTAAAACAGAAAGCATTAAAAAGAACTGAGTGGAGAGAAATAGCATGAGCGTGTGGAGTTATTTGTGTGTTAAGAAGTTATATAAACCTCAGCTATATAAAAGCCTGTGGGTTAATTTTTAAGAGGCCATAAAAAATGTAGTTCTTAGGGCTCTGGATAAAGCTCCATGTATTTAAACTTTAAGCGAAAGTTCCAATCCAATAATTATTATTTTTCAGGAAGAAGCTGTGGTGTACCGTTATCTTATCTTTTCAGGGTCAATTGGCGAAACGCCCAGAAACAAAATGGCTCTTTGCCCGGAAACAAGTCTTATAGAAAATATTTTTTCTTTAGTCAGATGAATATGCAGAGTGTCTTTAAAATTATAAAGCTGACCGTGTGCTCAGCACTGTGCAAAGAGATTATATAAAGCAAGACATTAGTGTGAAGTCTTATACAAAATAATTTGTCTATTAACTGAATGTGATGTATGTTATAACGAATTAACCATTTATTTTTTCCAAGGTGTCCGTAAGCAGTGGTTATTGTAAAAATTGCTGTGTAATCTAGAATGGGTTTGCCAGGAAGTGGTGAATTTGGGAGTCACCTCTCATTTGTGGGTGTGTCTTGTGTATAGGGTTAAATACAGGGGATACATAGTTGCAAAAGCAGTTACATAAGTGAATAAGGTATGCATTATATAGAAGGCATTTCAATTTTTTAACAGAATAGTTACAGTGGAGTGTTTGGGGTAAAAGCCAGATAGGGAGTGGCTAGGGAAATTTGTATGGGTAAAATAATTGTTTAATTGGGAGGGAATATTTTTCCATTGTGTGTGTTCTGTATTGTGTTTAACGAGTAAAAACACATTTTAATTTTATTTCTAGAGGATTAAGATGTTTGGGAATATTTTGTGTTTAAAAATGTGGGTAAAAGATCATAAGCATTGTTTGAAGTATATATTGTATTGTATGTTTTCATGTATATAACGCCATTAATATGCACAGCGCTTCACAGGAGTGGTGCACGTCGTAATCATATAGGTAGCAAAGGGTAAAGGTAAGAGGTCATGAAATAAGTGATCCAGACATAAAAGTAACATTAAGGAAGAGAAGTCCCTGCACTGAGGAGCTTACAATCTAATTGGTAGGTAGGGAGAGCGTACAGAAACAGTAGAATTTGATTAGAAGCCAGGAGAGGAATTTCAGGAGGGGAAACGCAGAATCAGAGTTTAAAGAGTAGAGTGATTCTGGCAGCAGCGTTTGGGAGAGATAGTAGTGAAGACAGGTGAAAGTCAGGAAGCTGGGATAGCAGGGGATTACAGTTAGCAAGATGGGAGAGAATGAGGGTCTGAATCAGAGTTTTAATAGTTGAGCAACAGAGGAACAGGTGTATCTTTGTGATATTGTGGAGGAAAAAGTGACAGTTATAGAAATGTTGTGAATGAAAGAGGAGAATATGAGAGAGAAGTTGGGAGTGATCCCTAAGCAGCGTGCTTGAGCTACTGCATGGAAGATTCAAGAGTAATGTGAAACTAGATAATAGGGTCAGGTTTGGGAGGAAGTATGAGGAACTCTGTTTTTGCCATGTTAAGTTTAAGGCAAAAGAGGGTCTTCCAGGATGAGATAACAGAGGGACATTCAGAAACTTAGGTTTGTATGGCAGGTGTAAGGTCAGGGGTTGAAAAGTAAATGAGGGTGTTGTCAGCATAGTGGTGATATTTAAACCTAAGAGATGTTATTAGGTCACCTAGAGAGAGTGTGTACAGAGAAAAGAGAAGAGTGTGGTCCACAGAGGCAAATGCTGCAGAGAGTAATAGGAGCAGAGTGTAATGACCTCTGTCTGGGGCAGCATATATGTCATCAGTTATTTTAGTTAGAATTGTCTCCGTGGAGGGAGCAGTGCAGAAGTCAGATTGTAGAGGGTTAAGGAGAGAATGGGTGTTGAGAAAATGCAGCAAGCAAGAGAATACAAGACAAGTTCAGTAGTTAGAAAGACAGGTAGGGTCAAGCTTGCTATTTTTGAGTCATGGTATAACTATTACATGTTTGAAGGAGAATGGAAATGTAGCAGATTAGAGGGAGAAGAGGAGATCAACAGTGATGGTGACACTCTCTTTTGAGACAGTGGAAAAAGAGTCAAGGAAAGCAGGAAGAGAGTAGGAAGCAGAAGTAGGATAGGAGGAAACAGAGGGAATGTTCTGGTGTATGGATTCAACCTCTTGCTTAAAATAGTCAGAAAAGTCCTGAGGTGAGATGAAGGAAGAGTTAGTGTGGGTTAGACTTATGAGTGTTGATTAATGGAGAGAAATAGGTTTGTGTAGCTTGAGAAAGGACAGAATTGCAACAGGATAGCATAAATTTGTAGTGAATGAAGTCAGTGAAACTATGAAAGTTTAAAACAGAAAGCATTAAAAAGAACTGAGTGGAGAGAAATAGCATGAGCGTGTGGAGTTATTTGTGTGTTAAGAAGTTATATAAACCTCAGCTATATAAAAGCCTGTGGGTTAATTTTTAAGAGGCCATAAAAAATGTAGTTCTTAGGGCTCTGGATAAAGCTCCATGTATTTAAACTTTAAGCGAAAGTTCCAATCCAATAATTATTATTTTTCAGGAAGAAGCTGTGGTGTACCGTTATCTTATCTTTTCAGGGTCAATTGGCGAAACGCCCAGAAACAAAATGGCTCTTTGCCCGGAAACAAGTCTTATAGAAAATATTTTTTCTTTAGTCAGATGAATATGCAGAGTGTCTTTAAAATTATAAAGCTGACCGTGTGCTCAGCACTGTGCAAAGAGATTATATAAAGCAAGACATTAGTGTGAAGTCTTATACAAAATAATTTGTCTATTAACTGAATGTGATGTATGTTATAACGAATTAACCATTTATTTTTTCCAAGGTGTCCGTAAGCAGTGGTTATTGTAAAAATTGCTGTGTAATCTAGAATGGGTTTGCCAGGAAGTGGTGAATTTGGGAGTCACCTCTCATTTGTGGGTGTGTCTTGTGTATAGGGTTAAATACAGGGGATACATAGTTGCAAAAGCAGTTACATAAGTGAATAAGGTATGCATTATATAGAAGGCATTTCAATTTTTTAACAGAATAGTTACAGTGGAGTGTTTGGGGTAAAAGCCAGATAGGGAGTGGCTAGGGAAATTTGTATGGGTAAAATAATTGTTTAATTGGGAGGGAATATTTTTCCATAACAGTGGATAGTATTGGGAAAAGGGATATTGGCCTGTAGTCTGAGACAGTGTTTTTTTGTCCCCACTTTTGAAGATTGGGACAAACTTTGGCAGTTTCCCAGGTCTTAGGGATATGGCCTGCAGACAGGATAGAATGAATTATGGAAGCAAGTGGGTTAGCAAGGGATGAGGCCCCAAAGTTTCAGGAACTTAGATTGTATCAAAGTCAGGTTCACAGTGGCTACTTAGTTTTAATTTGAGGAACATTAATAGGGAATACCTCTGTCTATATGTGGATGCTAAGACAGGAGTAAACACATTGATACAAGAATTTAGTCTTAGGTATAAATTATCTCCCTATGAGACACATATGGGATGACTTATGACTATCAGCAGTCCAAAGGAACGAATTAAGGACCATGTTATTGGTAATAAAACAATAAGTTGTATGCAACTAATACATTTTTTGAGTCTCTCTAGGCAACGTTGAAAGTGCACCTACTCGAGATGGGGTTGATAGTCACATATTTCCTGCGCAAGCATGCTCTTCATCCCAGGTGAAAAGGCCTAAAGTAATCACCAATACAGCAATTAAAGCGGCAGAGTCATTTCCCTGGATCCAAAGCACGTAAAGCTCGTTCCAGCTCCACCAAACGTTCCAGCGCCACCAAAGACCAAAGTCACCTAAAGCACAGCCGCATCAAGTTAACGTCTTGCCGAGTCAAAACTCTAACCGTTAACCAACGAGGAAAATAAGACACCAGGCTAAGGCCAGGTTTTATCAGAACATTTCATTTTTTCAGAGACTCAATATTTTTATTCTTTAGAGTGTGTTAAGTTAGAAATTTAAGGTGTATGTAGAATTGAGCCTTGATGGGAGGATTGGTTTCCTGGAAGCGTGGCTTGTGAAAGCTCTTGTATGTGTTTTGGCAGTACTCTTCACTCTCTATGTATGTGTCATGTGCAGCAAAACTTTGATCCAGAAGTGTGTTGCACCTCCACCGAAAGGAGGGGGTCACCCAGGAGCGTGTGTCAGCCACAAGGAAAGGATCATAAGTCAGCCATGTTGACCCATCGCAGATATCGTCTGTTCTGATATTCTCAGTGAATGATGTATGCAATGCGTGCAGGGGTGAGGATCATGCATTAGCTTCCACAGATACCAAACCCCCTCAATTCTCAGTTATAGAAGGTTGTGATGATTCTGAAAATATATGATGATAGAGATAGATGCAATTTCTTTTATCTAGCAACTACATATCCAAAGAAAGGTTGCTTGCATAAAATAAGGTTTTAAGTATTATGTGTATAATTTCTGTATTTTTCCAATTTTTTAAGGGAACCTCTTTAAAGGGTGTATCACACACTAGGAACAAGAATCAATTTATGGGTCAAGTGTCTCCACCACCTAATGAAACCTGTGTAAAAATGTATGTTTAGTCAGAAAACAATTTACAGGAAGGATGTGGCCTTAATTTTGCAGTTTTTAATTTCATCATTAAACCAAGAACAGGTTCAGATTAGGCTTATGGCCTTACAAAACAGAATTGCTTTAGACTATGTTTTAGCTTCAAAAGGAGGGGTATGTGTTTGATTAAAGACAATGTTGTGTTTTTATTCCAGATCAGTGTAGCAATGTGCAGCATGAACTAGATGAAATACAAGAGATTCAAAAGAGGGTTACAAAGGGAAGTGACAGATTATCACCCTTGGGGTTAGGTGAATGGCTTAGATCACTTGGAGCAAAAACTTTTGAATGTTTTGATGTGTTTGGGAGTGTTACTTGTTGTCATATATGTGGGTGTCCCATGTTGCAAAGGTATGATCCACAGGTGTGCGACCCCCTCCCCCATTCGGATGCCACTCTTTACAGATGCCAGAAAACAGCAGTACCTTGAAGAAAGAAGATGCCGATCACAGTTATTCAATTCATCAAAAGACATATTGGCCGCAGCGCCTTACGAGACTATGACAGTGAAGGGCACGCGCCCTTGTCCTCTGAGTTATCCCTGGACTATCATCATGAACTTAATTCTCAAAAGCTATGTTTTAAGAATAAAAAGGAGGGAGTGACAAAGTGAGAATTTGACATAAGGGGAGGGTCTAACATAACAGCACGGGGATCTAAGCAACCATTTTGAGTCAGCATCAATCTTAGATGCCTGTATTGTCTATTGTCTGTATGGAAGTGGAATGAACGTTAGTTAAAATACATTTTTTTCTTTGAAGTTCCAATTGATATTGAGCGGTTCAGCTAAGCAAAAAACCTTGAGAACCTTGAGCAAAGTGCCCATGTTATGAAAAAGGCCAGACTGATAGGGATGTTTCTGTATGTAGAGAAAAGGTCACAGCTTAATAAAGTATTATTGCTGAATCATCTCATTTAGACATCCCATAAGTCATCAACTCCATGATTCGGTTGCATAATTTGTTTACCTTTTACGCTTACGTAGTGACGACATGCAACCTTGTAGAGGGGGCGTGGGTTTAGTATTTTGTGTATAAATAAGGCCTGTATGCACCATGTCTTTGGGAGGGTTTTATTTGGAAACTCTCCTCTGCGTGTGCACCGCACAAGCAATAAACTTATTTGTCATTCTGCAAAATATATCCTCAGACTTGTGTTGTTATTTCACAGAGCTTTATCACCCTTTTCAATGCACTGGGATCTAAAATGTTTGTAATGTTTCTGGCTTTTCTAAATCCTATTTTAGGTTTCCTTGTGATTTTATCTTGCAGAATATGGTCCATTTGGAGGACACCCCAATGCTTCTTTAGGATCTTTATTACTCTGTTATCCTGCTTACAAAACCCTGTAATGAATAATGGTGTATCACCAAACTCATTTACTGTGGTTTTTGTTTCTTGGGGATCAGCAGTTGATCTTTAGGATAATCTTTGCTTTTCTGAATGGACCTATTAACAAGTGTTGAATCATAACCCTAATCAGCACATTTTTGGGCTAAAACTCCAGATTGTTCATCAAAATCTGATACCTGGGAGCAATTTCTCCTGGCCCGTAGCATTTGACCGTATGGGATGTTGTTCAACCATCATTTGGAATGACTGCTCTGGAAATCCAGGTATGAGTTTACATCAACTTGATTAAAGTATGTATTTTGTAACGATATTATTGTTCTCAATTTTCAAGTTGAGATCCAAAAAGTTAATCTCAGTACTGTGGTTTGTACCAATCAGTACAAGATTTCTACCATTTCGATTCAAACAGCAGATAAAGTTATTGAGATCTTCCAAAGTCCCTGCCCAAACAATCAAGATATCATCTATATATTTTCGATAATATTTAAGGTGTTTGTTAAATTCATTAATATTACAGATGAAATCGAGCTCCCATTTTCCATAAAAAGTCCCGCATAATTTGGTACAAAACGTGTCCCCATGGCCGTCTCAGTGGTCTGGAGATAGAATTGACCCTCAAATAAAACACAATTGTGATTCAATATAAAAATGATACAATCAATTATAAATTGTTGTTGTGCAAAATGAGAGTGTTATCTGCATGCAAAAAATGTGTGATAGCCTCAACACCCTGTGAATTAAGTATACAAGTGTATACAAGTGTTTCTTTTTATTTAAGTGCTTTGTTTTTTATTTAGCAGTTATGTTATCCCACGAGGACGCCGACTAGAAGTCGTTCTTTGCAACGTGTGTTCTTTGCACACACCTATTCATTGCTATTGTGGTTACCTATGCCCTCAATGGGAGCAATAATAACCTCAATGGGAATTAATGGGCACCCCCTCTACCCCGACAACCATACTGTACAGTACAGTACAATACAATAATGGGCAAAATTACTGGCACGGAAGACCAGTACTTTTAACACTTTTACCTTCCGAGATCACCAGGCAGAACAAGGTGCGCAGTGGAATAAAATGAGGTTTATTCTAGTGAGACCAGCAGATATACCAATGATACACAAAATATAGTAGAATACACACTTAACTGGAGGTCTGGGGGGAGACTCTTGCCTCAACTAGGTGCAGGGTAACTGCTTCGGAAGGCTTACCCTGACCGCTCCACGTTCAGAAAGTTCATGGTACCTTCCTCGGAGAAGATACCTGGCTATACACGCTAACTGCGAGCAAGGCAAAATGCGCAAAACTCGTTGTGGTGACATCATTGCGCAGCACGTGATACCACAGTGACGGATATTGGATGGCTGTCATTCATCAAGCCCCACGAGGACGCCGATCAGAAGCTAAATTCTTTGCACATAATATCTGCTAAAGAGGACTGAATCCATTATTTAGATCTGGGACTCTTCAGTTCGAAGGACCCTGTTTTTGCAGGATCATATCCTCTGTGTTTGATGAGCAGAGGACCATGTGATTATTTTGTAATGTGATTTTTCATTGATGTGAATATCACCTGTGTTTTTTACATAAATGTGATTATACTGTTACTGATTCTGTTTTTGTTTCCTCTTTTGCGCCCTTTTTTTGTTTGACTGTTTCCTTCAGTGACCCCGCTGATCACCAGAGAACAGGAGCTCCAGGGAGATACTGTAACAATTATTGGTTAAAGGATTTAATGAACCTTTGGGACAGCGCGCCTTGTATTTCCTTTCTCTACAATGAATAGGCGTATTGCTTCGTATTGTGTTTGTATTTTGTTTTTATGTGTATTGTGGGCAGCGGGGATGGGTGAAGGTGGTATTTGGCCTGTGGTGGGTGTTTATACCTACTGGGTGTGTAACGTGAGGGGTTAACCCCTTCATTACCTTACCGGTAGTAACCGCTAAGGTAATTAAGGAGTTAGTTCCTTCTGCAACCCCCCCGCTATGCCTAAACACCCACCATGGGCCAAATACCACCTTCACCCACACCCGCTAGCCACAATAAACCAGACACTGGTAGTTAACCCCTTCATTGCCTTCGCTGTTAGCCGCTAATATAATGAAGCAGCCTGTAAATGCATTTTTATTGCATCGGATAGAAGCCGGGGGTCTCCGGAGCCGGTATTAATGTGTATCAGATCCGGAGACTCCCGGCTTCAATCCGATGCAGGAAAAATGCATTTTTTATTCTAAGTCCTTCTCTCAGATCCCATCTCGCCACCCTAGTGCCGGCGAGATGAATCTTTGATAAACCCGCAATTCCAGAGCTCCGATTATCTCATCTGAGCTACTAGAATAGCATGACTTCAGAAAAATGCGAGTTGTTGCAGTTTTGCAGCTTCCGCTCAGCAAGTTTGTCCAGGAGCCAGAAATCACACAAAATATGCCTTCCCCGTATGCTTTCACCAACTCATTGAGGCTTATTGAATAGCTAAAGTACCGAGCAAAATTTTGCGATAGTTGCTCCAAATCCTCGATGAGCTACAAAAACAAGCCCCATAAAGTCTTCTTTGCTGCATTCTTCATCAAGGCTGTTCTCTCATATCCTATAGTACAATAATCAGAAGGAATTGGGGATTTCTGATGGGTTTATAACAACTTATAAATGAAACTGTTATTAACAAATCTACCAATCTGATAGTTACAGAACTTTATACGAGGAGTTCGATTCAAGGATCCCACCGGGGAGGATGTATATTTCAATGAGAAAGGAGAAATGGCCACACTGTATCACATTATGAACCGGTTTGTTTTAGCCAATGGGACCTTCTTGGTGAGACATGTTGGAAGCTTTAATACATCAGCTCCTGAAGGAGAGCAGCTCATCATCAATCAGAGTGACATCATGTGGAAGCATAACCTCAGCCAGGTCAGTCACCACATAAACTGTAACCAACCATCTTCAACTGAGGAAATTCCCCCATTCTCCTAGTATGTAATTGTAACGGGTATTCCCCCACCCAATCGCAGATATAGTGTGGGGTATAGTGTGGGGTGAAAGGGAACATACAATGTTACCATAGGTGTGGTGCATTACCTGTTGGCTCACAGGAGGGCTGAGCTTCCGCCACGATGAACCTGGGGAAATATATACTAGGGGTAACCACTTACTCAATTCAGCGCCTCCACCTGCGATGGCTCCCACCATAGGGGGAGTGGTCCTCACAGGACACATACAAATAATCAATACTCACACACAGTGATATATATAATAACTAATAGCATTTACTGGGAACATCATATAACACATATCACGGCCATAACATCATCTCTCTCGAGGAGACACTTACTGCGACGTCCCGCAGGACGCTTCCCCAACACCAGGTGATCCCACCCAGTGTCCAAAGAACCCCACCCAATGTTCCGCACACTTGCAGAGAGAGGCAATGGGTGACTGCACAGCCACAATTACACTAAGGGCCCGTTGGTGCATGTAGAACTGTATAGTACCTGCCGAGCCCTCCGGTGCTCGGATCAGCAACAACTTCACAAAGGATCAGTCGTAGGATGACGTCATCTGATCCCCAACCGGACTCTTTGCACGCTGACCGCCGAGGGCGATCCCACCCTGGAAACAGTCTCTGACGACCCCAACTTGGATCCGGACCTCTTAGCAGGAACCGCAGCATCCGCTGTGTCCCTATCTAATCTACCCTACTGTGACAGGATCCCTAACATACGACCTGTCCCTACAGCACTAAGTGACACGCGCTATACTATAGGCCGTCCCTACAGCACAGCAACCTGTAATGGCTTTGGGGGAAACTCCTAGGGGTCTACAGGGGTTAATAACCTGCCCCACTCCCCTAACTCTTCCCAGTCCTGACTGTTACTAAACTAGTCCCAGCGCCTACAGCAACAAGCTGAGACCCACTGGATGCTGGCAGCCAACGTGCTGCGCAACAAGGTGCCTGCCTGTCAGACCTCACAGCACTGACAGCCGTGACCCTGACAAGGCAGCACTACACTAAGGGCAGCGTCCCTATCTTGGGCCTCCCTCAGCACTTACCCACTAACCTAGTGGGGAGTTGGGGCCTACCTGGGGGTGGGTACCTATCTGGGTGCAGGAGCTGCAATCACTCCCCACACCCTTCATTCCCTCACAGCTCCCTGACTCCAACTGACAAACGTGGGCTAGACGCGCAAAATGTATCCTTCTCTTCAGGGACATCTTAAGCCCTATTGGCTCCCTGGCATCACGTGGTGCACGCAGAGGCTTATGGGACTTGTAGTCCCTGCTCAGAGCCTTCCCTGATAGGCTAGGGCTTTGCGGGCTTTCTGTGCCTTGTCCTGCGCCTGCGCAGTCTAACTGGGGCTGCCTCAACCTTTCCTGGGCTGTCCCTACGCTCGCGCGACTTCTCCCTAACTCTAGAATCCTTCCTGCGCATGCGCGATCACTGCGCATGCGCGAGTTACTGGGTAATGGTGGCGCCCTCTTCGCCAGCCGCCGGGACCCTAACGACGCGACTGCGGCCTTAGCGATGGCCCGATCGCGTCCCCGGCAACCGGCCGCCTGCAGGAGAAGACATGCTGCTCCCTGCTCTGGCCCCCACCCTTGGAAGCAGCCGTCGGGTTCGTCGCTGGCTCCGGCGGCACCCGCGACCGGGCTGCACCAAGAGAGGAGGGTCTCAAGGAGCTGCTGGAGACCAGGGCTACATAATAATGATATATTATAGTGTGTGTGTGGTGTGTGAGAGTGTGTGAGTGTGTGTGAGTGTGTGTGAGTGTGTGTCTCTGTGTGTGTGTTTGTCTCTGTGTGTGTGTGTGTGTGTGTGTGTGTGTCTCTGTGTGTGTGTGTGTGTCTCTGTGTGTGTGTTTGTCTCTGTGTGTGTTTTTGTCTCTGTGTGTTTGTTTGTCTCCGTGTGTGTGTTTGTCTCTGTGTGTGTGTTTGTCTCTGTGTGTGTGTTTGTCTCTTTGTGTGTGTTTGTCTCAGTGTCTAGGTGTCTCAGTGTCTCAGTGTCTCAGTGTCTCAGTGTCTCAGTGTCTCTGTGTCTCTGTGTCTCTGTGTCTCTGTGTCTCTGTGTCTACTGTGCCCTGTGTGCCTGTGTGCCTGTGTGCCTGTGTGCTTGTGTGCGTGTGCGTGTGTGCGTGTGGGTGTGCGTGTGGGCATGTGTGTGCTTGTGCGTGTGTGTTTGTCTCTGTGTGTGTGTCTCTGTGTGAGTGTGCGTGTTTGTGTGTGTGTCTGTGTGTGTGTGTCTGTGTATGTGTGTGCCTGTGTATGTGTGTGTGCTTGTGCGTGTGCGTGTTTGGTGTGTGTGTGTTTAATATATTAAGATTAGAAACTGTCCAGATTATTGCTAACTTTTTAGTAGAAAAGCTGGAGATATGCAATGTAGATGATTCAATCATTCGACTATACTGTGAGAATGCCGGAGTTTGGAAATATAAATGCCAATGCTAAATCACCACCTTCTCTATCAATATCCTGGGAGCTGCTCTCACCAAATCTGTGATCGTATTCCATTTACAGTCACAGGAAGGGTTAATGATATAATTTCATTCATATCTTCTTCAACAAAGTTATTCTTCATTTATAGAAATGACACACAATATTATAAAACAATATTAAAAGGTAAAGTGATTACGCAGTCAACAAAGATTTACAGTATGCTGAGCCACAAATCCATTTATAAGGGAGCAAACCCAAGGAACCTCCCTATGCTGAGCCACAAATCCTTCTATAAGGGAGCAAACCCAAGGAACCTCCCTATGCTCAGCCACAAATCTTTCTATAAGGGAGCAAGCCCACGGAACCTCCCTATGCTGAGCCACAAATCCTTCTATAAGGGAGCAAACCCAAGGAACCTCCCTATGCTGAGCCACAAATCCTTCTATAAGGGAGCAAGCCCAAGGAACCTCCCTATGCTGAGCCACAAATCTTTCTATAAGGGAGCAAACCCAAGGAACCTCCCTCTGCTGAGCCACAAATCCTTCTATAAGGGAGCAAACCCAAGGAACCTCCCTATGCTGAGCCACAAATACTTCTATAAGGGAGCAAACCCAAGGAACCTCCCTATGCTGAGCCACAAATCCTTCTATAAGGGAGCAAACCCAAGGAACCTCCCTACGCTGAGCCACAAATCCTTCTATAAGGGAGCAAACCCAATAAACCTCCCTATGCTGAACCACAAATCCTTCTATAAGGGAGCAAGCCCAAGGAACCTCCCTATGCTGAGTCACAAATCCTTCTATAAGGGAGCAAACTCAAGGAACCTCCCTATGCTGAGCCACAAATCCTTCTATAAAAGGAGCAAACCCAAGGAACCTCCCTATTCTGAGCCACAAATCCTTCTATAAGGGAGCAAGCCCAAGGAACCTCCCTATGCCGAGTCACAAATCCTTCTATAAAGGGAGCAAACCCAAGGAACCTCCCTATGCTGAGTCACAAATCCTTCTATAAAGGGAGCAAGCCCAAGGAAACTCCTTATGCTGAGCAACAAATCCTTCTATAAAGGGAGCAAGCCCAAGGAACCTCCCTATGCTAAGCCACAAATCCTTCTATAAAGGGGGCATGCCCAAGGAACCTCCCTACGCTGAGCCACAAATCCTTCTATAAAGGGAGCAAACCCAAGGAACCTCCCTATGCTGAGCCACAAATCCTTCTATAAGGGAGCAAACCCAAGGAACCTCCCTATGCTGAGCCACAAATCCTTCTATAAGGGAGCAAGCCCACGGAACCTCCCTACGCTGAGCCACAAATCCTTCTATAAGGGAGCAAACTTATTTATTTATTTATTTATAAAATATTTTACCAGGAAGTAATACATTGAGAGTTACCTCTCGTTTTCAAGTATGTCCTGGGCACAGAGTAAAACAAAATAATACATGGTTACAAATACAGTTACATAAATGAACAAGGTATACATTATATACAAGACATTGCATGCACAGTTAAAGAAAATATATATTATGAGCGTATGAAACAGTTACAGACCAGATTAAAGTGTGAGACAGCCTTAGATTTGAAAGAACTTAAGCTGGTGGTGGATATGAGAGTCTCTGGTAGGTTGTTCCAGTTTTGGGGTGCACGGAAGGAGAAGGAGGAACGTCCGGATACTTTGTTGAGTCTTGGGACCATGAATAGTCTTTTGGAGTCTGATCTCAGGTGATAGGTACTGCATGTGGTAGGGGTGAGGAGCTTGTTCAGGTAGCTGGGTAGCTTGCCCAGAAAGTATTTGAGGGTGAGACAGGAAAGGTGAACTTTGCGCCTAGACTCTAGTGATGACCAATCTAGTTCTTTGAGCATTTCGCAGTGATGTGTGTTGTAGTTGCATTGGAGAACAAAACGACAAATTGAATTGTAGAGGGTGTCAAGTTTGCTAAGGTGGGTTTGAGGAGCCGATCACAAACTATCACAAAGTGTAATATAGTCATTGAAATAGGGGTTTTGCCTTCCAGCCATAGTCAGGGTTCAAGAAGTGAGTCAGCCCTTTAAAGGGATAGGTGTTTGTTGTTTTCAAAAGTTTCGCTGAAGCAGTGAATACAGATGGTGACCCACAAGCGGTACTGATTTTGCAAATAAAGGTTGCCACACCACATAGGACTACCAGCTGTGAATGGAGTATATGCAGAAAAGTGTGAAAATTGATGTAAGACTGTGCTGAAGCAGGGGAATTTTTAGCAAACAAATGCTGAGTGTAAAATTGCCCTACAGGGGAAAAAGGGATTGCTGATCTGTGTAAAAGGTATTCCAAAGCCAATTGCTGAGTGTTGAGTTACCCTGCCGGGAGTGAAAGAAATATTCCACTGCAAAGAATGTTTTTTTTTCTGCAAGTAAAAAAAAAAAAGTCTGCCTATGTATCTTGGGAGAGTGAATGCCATAATACCCAAAGATGAGACTGAAAATGACTGAACTCAAGCAGAAAACCAAATTCTGTTGCTGAAGCGGAGGGATTGTACATAGCAAGTAAATGGTTTAAAGCAAATGCCTTTGCTGAAGCCAGAAAATGGGCAGCTAGCAAGCATTGTATTTAAAGAAATAGAACCTTGGGAATTTAAAATGGCCACCCAGCTGAAGTCAAATACAGACTCTGTAAAAATAGGGAAGAAAATGTGTTCCTGGTGTAAAGAACCCCACCACACGGAGCAGTGTCCCTTCAGGCCTTATTCAGACGACGAGAGTGAATGCATGCACAGTAATGCTAATGTTGTAAAACTTACCAAAGGGAAGAAAAAGTCTACAGAGAGGCCTGTGAGAGCTACGACTTCTACAAGCAAAATATGCCCACCTGTAGGACTAGAACTGTTGGGGTTTCTAGCAAATACAGTGACAACAGCTGCAATAGCACCTCCAGAGGTCAGGAAGAAAAATATACCTGATGGCCCCAAAATGGAGGACAAAATACAGCGTTCCTGTAATGAACCCTACCCCACGGAAGAGTGGCCCTTCCAGTCCGATGAGGAGGAAGACATCTCTTATGGGGAACCCAAACCGAGTCACACCCCCAAAACACCCCAAGAATGGTGGGGGTGCCTGAACTCGGTACGAACCGAAAAGACCGCTCCCTATGATGACGAATATGATCGGCGGGAGAAAGAGCGGGAGCAGTGGATCACCGAATATTTCCGTCAGCTATTACAGTTGCAAGAAAAGCCAGGTGGATCCAGTGACGCTGCTATAATTTCGAATCAAGATGGAGACCCCAGTATCCCTGAGGGGACGGTATCATCCAAAACAAAAAGGCGAAAAAAGAAAAAGAAAAGCGGTTCTTCACTTACCGTGGAAGGAACAGACACATCTGCAGATCTTGCGGAGGAAAAGGGGGTCCGAAATGCCCTGCAGCCTAGAGAAAATGGAGAAGTCATCCCGCGGATTACCGAATATCCAGAGGGCCCAAGGCAGAAGTCGTGTACCCCAAAGAAGTGTCTGTCCGGTGCTAATAGTGAAAAAACCTCAAACAACCATCCCAGGGAAGCGGAGCCGGAACCGGTGAGTGACGATCCCTTGACCAGCCCTGGGGATGCCCTGAAGGTTGCCAGGCGTGACTGTGATCGGCTACGGGAAAATAACGTGAAGCTACAGAAAGATGTGTTCACAATGTACTCTTTGGCCAGGACAGAATTGGACGATCTCAAGACTGAGCTAGATACTGCAAATCTACTATTACCGCCATGGATGAAAAGCAGAGCAAATCTGATAAAATGATGGCTAAGCTGAAGCGGAAGTATGAGGAGGCACTGAAGCAGATGACAGTCTTCCAGCAAGAGATGCACAGTCTTCGCATAGAGCTGAATGCCTCACAACAGGAGGTCAACAGTGTCCGGACAGAGGTAGACATATCTCAGAAGGTGGTTCATACACTCCGCAGAGCACTGGATGTCTCACATCATGAGATCAACAGCTACCGCACAGAACTGGAAGTCTCCAGAAAGGAACTTCACAGTCTCACTGAGGAGCTGGACATTTCAAGGAAAACTATCCTACATCTTAACTTAGATCTCAAAGTCTCTCAGAAGGAGCTTCAGAACCTAAACCTGGAGATGGAAGTCTCACGCCAGGAGACAGCCCGCCTCCAAGCAAATGTGCAAAAATGGAAGGTGGACTGCAAGGAGGCCCTGAATAGTACAGAGACTGAAAAAAGAGAAAATTTAAGATTAAAAAAAGAAAATTCTGAGTTGACAGAACACGTCAAGGGAAATAAATAAACTTTTGAGAGATGAAAAGTTTGAAGCAGAGCACCGACTGCAGAACCAACTGCAAGGTCTGTGTACACACCTCCAGTATGCTGAGGAGAACCAGCAAACGCTGCAGGAAGAAAAGCTGCAGGCTGCTAAAGAGGTACAAGTGCTGCAGGAACGTCTGAATACCCAGTACGTCCCCACAGAGCAGTATGAGGAGCTAAAGGCCACGCTGCATGTCTTCAGAGCATCATTGGAGGCGGAGCTTCAATACCAAGTGACTCTGTATGAGAGGGAGCGTGAGAAGGCTCAGAAACTGGAGCAAGAGCTGGAGAGACAGAGAGACTGTTCCATTCCCTTGAGTCAGTACACCAAGGAGAAAACAGACGCAGCGGCAACCTTAACGACAAAAATTACAGAGCTCCAGAATATGAAGGAGACACTGATACAGACTCAGAGAAAGCAAAGTGCGCGGATAAATTCCCTGAGAAGAGACTTGCAAGACGCACGCAAACAGGTTGAGACTCTGTAGACCAGTAACTTACAGATTCCTCCAATACGGAAAAAGGTATTGGCTCTGCCAAAGCACCAGTATCCCACAGTAACTAATGCCCGTGAGGACATGGGTACAGTGAGAGTTGGGGACTCCACGCACCTTCAAAACAAGATTATGAAGTTTGAGCCACCTAAGAAAGCACTAGCAAACCTACAGCTGCCCAACAGGCAACAAACAGAGGTAGGAGTGCAGAATCAAAGCCAGAAGAATCCTTAGCTGAGGAAGCTGAAAAGATAGGACGTTCTCTGGAAAGGGAGGTGGAGGTGCAACTCAGTCCCAAAGAAGCTGAACTGGCGACTCCGTTGTTTGGGGGAGGTGCAGAAAGACCGCTTCAGGAGCGGAAAACTCTAAGGGCTAGTCCTAACTGCTCTGCAACTGTTGCCATACAGTTTGTCTACAAAAGGAGGAGTGCCCGACGCAACGGAAATCTCATGATCGCGCACTCTGTAAAAAGACTTTACTTGGAAAAAGTCCTCCTCGAGCGACTGAGGAGTGCTGATCTCAAGCACCTTCGGGAGGAGACAAAAATAAACTGGAGAAAGGGCTCCAATCCCAGCGGGACAGATGGTTCTCTTCCTCCATCCACTCTCATTCAAGTCACAGAAAGATCTCGAATGAGAGTGGAAGGATGGGCTTTGGCCGTGGTAAGCCTGAGCTTCCCACAAACAGGGGAGGTATGTAACAGGGGACTTATCCCTGTTCACAAATGTGCCTTTAATCCAGCAGTGTGGTGGTTAACTGCTGGCAGGCAATTAACTAACACCACCTGCCTGATTAGATTGCTTAGAAAAGCCTGTCTTTTGAGACAGGAAGAGAGACTCCTTAGCTCCACCTGAGCTGAACTTTGGAGACAGAGCAGAAATTCCTTAGTCCACAATGGGGCTGAACCAAGGAAGGACAGATGTCTTGAGCGACAAGCTGACCACAAGACAAAGGGGACAAGATTCTAAACTTGGAGCCTGACATTTTCTGTGCACACAAGGGTGCGGTTCCAGGAGAGCAGAGAAACTTCCCCTACAGCAACCCAGCTAACAGATAAGACTTTTTCGTATAAGACTATTATCTACGTCTGTGTATTGATAAATGTCTCCATGATTTGGGGCTGGTAAATAGCTTAGCTAACCAACCCAGTCAGAGAGGGCTGAGCTACATGTATAGATAGTCTCCAAAGCAGAGACAGGAGTTTTTGGTTGGCTCACTATTTCGCTTATGTTGATTTTTTTTGCTGTTTAAAGTGACAGGCACAATAAAGCCTTGTTATAATTTCACCTTACAACAGTCTCCATTGTGTACCTCTGCACATGTCCTCCTACACCCCATAATTACACAGGGCTACATTACCAATCGTTTTTTGGGGATTGCACTCTTAAAACAAATTTTTACGGACGACCTGCGCCTATGCTTCACTTCTCAGGTTGCAATTTTTTTAAATTTTATTTATAAAATGTTTTACCAGGAAGTAAAACATTTTAAAATCTTTTCATTTTCAAGTATGTCCTTGGCACAACAGAGTTAGGATAGTACATGGTTACATTAAATAAAAAGTGATAATACATTCGCTTTTTACAGACCTTTCATGGACAGTTAGAGAAAATATGATTATGGGCCTATGTAACAGTTCAAGACATGTTAAAATTATGCAAAAAGACTTTACCAAACCCAACTCAGCAGGGCTGACTGAACACATAGCAGCAAACAATCCTAGATGTTAATCCTTGTTAACAGTGGAATGCTTACTGGTTCTGTGCATAGGAGGGCAGCTCTTGAGGAACCCTTTCAGACGCCCGCTTGTGTGGGCGACGCAGATGTAGGCTGAAGGGGTTCTGAATGTACCAAATGTTGCCCAAAGTCTGCATTTTATTTCAGAGACGAAATATGACTTCCCATAACAGAACCTAACATTCTCTTTTTGAACATTTTCAAATGGCTTTAAAGTACCGGATTTTCCAAATTGGACAAAATAAAAAAGGATAGCTATTTAAGTGTGCAAGTCCTCCTTTTTCTGTATCATCTTGTAGAAGCATGTGTATTAAATATTGATTTCCCATGTGGTAACTTGCATGATTGTTCTCGTAGAACCACTCAGCCTTTGGGACGTTGTCATGCCGACCAAGGCAAGCAATCAAAGAGATGACTTTTAGGAAGAGCAGCTATTTTAATACATGCAGAAGATCTCTTTGTTTTTTAATCTGCTATGAATAATAGGTAATCCCTTGAAAGAAATAAAATGAATAGATGTTCTTGAAAACCATCCTTTCAAATAGGCCAAAATACCGTATGAAACATAAAAAAGTTAATTGCTTTCATTTAACAAATAAAACATAATCCTCTTGAATAATGCTCATTAGTTTTTCACTTTTTAGTGGAAATTGTGTCTTAAATACAATTCATTTTTACATGATGTACAATAATAATGAAAAGGTTTTTTTATAGCAAATTATTTTGTGTTTGGAATAACCATTGGGTATTTTTTCAAGCACAAAGGGATATCATGCACATAAAATGACTTTTCGGATTACAGGTTTATTACCCTTTGTAAAAGCACTTGAGAAAAGTATGTTCTCTTGTAAATATTTGACGTTCTGTTCTACTGAATTTGCTTAGTTTCACTCCAAGTTAAATATCAGAAAATAAAGAAAAAAATTAAGTGTATGTATGACAGTATATATTATATATTTCTATCTATGTATTGTGTGTGTGTGTGTATATGTATAGCTCAAACCCGTTACAACACGAATCCGCTTATAAAACGATGTAAGCGTGGCTCCCAATTTTCGTATTTATGAATACTTTACAACATGATTATTGGTGTCTTAAATACTTTATTCTACAGTTCATACATACCATTGTATATTATTTCTAATGCGATCCGCTTATATCGCGATGCGATTCTTTGGACCCCAAGCACAGCGTTATAACAGGGTTGAGCTGTACTTCAGTATTAGGTGATACCTTTTTTATTTGGACTACATTTTATATCACGGGACAAGCTTTCGAGAGTTCTCCTCTCTTCCTCAGGTCAGCAATAATGATTTACAAAGGAATCTATGGCTAAAACAGGAGTTAGGAAAGCAGAAAAAAAAGCAGATGTAGATAAGGTGGGGTTAGAAAGGGATGTCTGAAGACATTGGAATGGTAATAAAACGGTGACAAGGAAAAGCATGGAGGGGGAAGTGGCTGCTGTGGGGTGGGGGTAAGGTTTGGATATGAACATTGGTAGAGAGGCAGGCAAGATAATTACAAACAATTGTGATAGTGTGTGAGAAAACCCATATCTGTATTGAGTCCTCTTGTTTTGGTGTCAGAGTTTTATCATTCTGAGTTAAAAGGTTTTCCATTCTTGGGTGCATTTAAACATTCCATTGAGGGTTTTGATTTTTTTAATTATGGAATGATCAGGTTATGAGAAATGATGTCCCACCGGTGAGCAGTATCTTCCTCCTTCATGGTGGAATATAGAGTGCCTGTGCATATTCATTCTGCCTTGGAAGTTTTTGGCTGGTTTCACCAATGTAGCATCATTGGTCACATTAGTTACATTCAATCATATATGTAATATACTACATTCCTGGATGAGCAGCAGTATAATCCTTTTAACATTGAATGTTCCATAGTTGTGACTGGCTGTGGGATCTTGGCATATATGTTTGCAGAGTTTGCAACGTGTGTTGTTGAACGGTTTTGTGCCATTATCAGTATCTTTAAATTCGTTATTAAGTTTTCTGTTGACTAATTTCTTTTTGAGGTTTGGTGATTGCCGAAATGCAAGAATGGGAGGTTTGGGGAAGTTTTCTTTTAATATCACATCCTCTGCCAGCATGGGTTGCAGATCTTTGATTATTTTTCGTATTCCCTCTAGGGTAGGGTTGTATGTGTGTGGTAGGTTCTTTCTGTCTTTATTGTTGCAGGTGTTCTCGTGGGGCTTTTAGAGATTGTGCTATGGAGAAGCTGTACTTGCATAGCGAAGATTGTGTACCCACATTCGAAACCAAAGTTACAGAATTTAAATTTAATATATTTTTCAATATTTTGGAAAAACCTCTTTAAAAATCAAGACCAGAGTCGCTAAGACATTTAGCATATAATGGCTTTATTGGTACAGTCCCAAAAGCAACAGGATGGGAACAACCACCGGGACTTCAATGTGGTGATCCAGTCCTTACGCCACGGGCTTACTCTGCAGATAAAGATGTGCGCCTTGTGTATCTCCGGCTTTCCTTAACAAAAGTCCGGACATCAATCGTTTTGTTTTGGAGATGTAATCCAATATACATCCTGTTTCGCTCTAGACTGCTCTTTGTGTTGTTATTCACCACTGAATTTATATGCTAGACAGATTTCTGATATGTTTGTTTGTAGTTCAGCGCCTATTTGGCAGATGGCAAAGGGAATGTGTCAGTGAGTCTATGTGGGACTTGGCATCTGTGCAATAGAATAAGTCTCAAGCAGGTACCAGACTGATACTGCAATGCATTACAAGTCCTCATTCTTTAATGGCCTTGACCATTCAAGACGTTATCAAAATTTGGTTGTTTTAATATTTTTGTTACAAAACGTAAATGCTCAATGTGTTCTTCTTATACTTTATACATTGTGTTCACTCACTCCTGACTGTTGCTTGAGATGAGACAGATTGCAATGTCAAATGCTACTATGAGACCAGATTTCAGCTTTGCATATTTGATTTTTTCTGCAATTAATGATGCAGCAGATAAGAAAGCCACTGTATCAGAAATATATGGCAATATCATTGCCAATTATGAATACTTCAGGGACTTAGCTGACTCTACTGGTTGGAAGAACTCTGTACGATATACTTTGTCAATTAATGATTGCTTCATTCGCACAACCACCCCCTCCACCCCCCCTTGGGGTTAGAGGTGGTTCTTGGGTGTTGGACCCTCCTTTGCGAATATGTTTCATCATGGCAACTTCAAAAGGAGAAGGAGAAGAAACGGACCAGCAGATTGAATCATTCTTCCCAATCTTACAAATCTCGGAATCGGACACCATCTGAATATCATCTTGAACATCAGCCACAACCTGATTATACCTTGACAGGTCCATCTGGATACCTGGTCAACCTGACTACTATCAACAGCGGTCTAACCTTGATTTTACCTCTTTGGCTCAGTATGGTTATCTATCCGATTATCATCCGTCCGAATATCATCAGCATCAACAAGGTTGGCAAGAATTTTAACGAAGGTAAATATAATTTAAAATGTTTTATTAACGTTTGTGCTCTATGACATGAATAGCCCGTAATGCTGTACATTGATTGATGTGCGCTCGAGAATGTGAACATGTGGGCGTGTGCACGGCATGCATGCGCAGTTGTGTCTAGTAACTTTATACTTAAAGCATAGTGTAGTTAAAAAAATGCTTTAAGTTTCATACAGAAACGAAAACGTACAAAATCAACATTTACAGCTCCCAGCCAACAGATGATGAAGATGATGTGAGATTTTGAAAAACAATATATTTCAACCTTACTGTACCTTTTCTTACTTTTATACACTTGTATACACTTTTTCTAAATCTTCTAATTCACGGACGCTTGTTTTGGGGCAGTGCATACTAGTCCCACTGAATATTTTAGATACTGTATAATAATATTATCATGTTTAATAAAAATTCACATTGAAATGACTAACAATTTATGTCAGGGGGGTGCTATATTTTCTGGTTGCAGCAGTTATAGAGATCCCGCCCTTTCCCCCAGACATTTAAATGAAATGCCGGGGGACTGCGCGAGGCCTCTATAACCTATTACCTTTCCTTCCAGTGACGCGTCATCATTGTAACCCGGCGCCAAATAATGCAGCGGGGTGATGTCACGTTACCATGGCAACGTGACGTCACATGACCCTGCGCATCATTTGCCGTCAGTGCCGAGCGGGGGGGAGGGGGGCGAGGCGCCAAGGAGAGCAGGCAGGGGTGTGCATGGGGAAAATTTTGCACACCCCTGATTTATGTCATAGGCAGAGCTGCCACCTTCAACTGATGGCCAACCCCCCCCCCCCCCCCCCCCCCCCCCCCGCACCTCCCCGCCCGCCCCGCCCCGGCCGCGTCCCCCCCCCCCCCCCCCCCCCCCCCCCCCCCCCCAAAAATGACCTTACTTTGCGGCGTGCAGCGGCGTCGTCTCCCGACATCCTGCTGCAACTCCCCCCTCCAACTGCAGTGAATGTGGCTGTGCGGCGTCCTATGACACGCGTTGCCATGACAACGGAACACTACATGACATCATGACGCTACATGGCGGCACATTGCCATGGCAACGTGACACCGCGTAACGTCATGTAGCGTTCCGTTGCCATGGCAACACGGCGTCATATGACACCGCGCAGCCATGTTTAGTGCAGTTGGAGGGGGAACTGCAGAAGAACGCCAGAGACGGGGCCACTGCAGCGCGACGCCACCCAGAGATTGATGGGCTAAACCCGTAACCTGGAGGAAAGTACCTGAAAGTACCGGAAAGTACCTGAAACCCGCAGTACAGCTTCAAATGCAACTCGACCCGGGCACGATCTCAGACATGACCTTACATAACATAACATAACATAAATGCCTTTTTAAGGCATAACAGGCGTCATCCCTGGAACACCCACGGCCATGGGGACGAACAGTTGTTTAATTTCAAAGTAATAAAATAATAAAGCACGGGGAATGTTTTTCATATGTAGCCCTTTTTCTGACACTCTAAAGAGACTACTGGTAACTTCACGCACCTGCGACTCCAGGAGATCTGAGCCTCCGCTAGCTGGGAGCCTGGGGTTATACCTTATTAGCGTAGCGCCGCCACTTACCCAGGATCCCCGTGATGTGAGATTCCCCTGGGCAAGAAACATATACACACACATATGTGATGCAACCAACTTTACTGTAGCGCAACAGTACCTTAGCACTCTATCATATTATCACACACACAGCATATAACCCAACACATAACCTAGAACGCAATATAACCTTAACTCAGCTAAATAATAATGTCCTTATAACGTGGGTGGCTCGGCCACACTCTTAATGAATATTGTCCTGTACAGTAGTGGCTCAGCCACGCTATTAATGAGTATGTCCTTATCCCGTCACCGCGTGCCCCACACACCGTGTCCTTGCACTAATAGAAAGGGGGCTCCGTGTATTAGGCCTTTGGCCACTCACTAGTGTCCCCAAAGAGTTACGCCTAAGGCGGGATCAGCGCCTGTTGACCGGTGTTGGTGCACTTGCTGTAAATACCTTCCGGTCACGGCGGTGACCGGTAACACTTTGAAAAGGATCAGATGAGTCCTGGCTTGTCTTTGATGTCCGCAGTGCAGCTGTCTGGTCCCAAACAGCTCGCCAGCAAACCTGCTCCGCACGCTTGTCCCTAACTGTCTACACAGTAAGGTGACTAATCGCTACCACTATGGGCGTCCCTGCAGCACAGCAACCTATTGTGGCTCAGGGGTTTCTCCTAGGGGCCTGCGGGGTAAAGCTAGCCTATGCAGGCGTGTCACGGACCCCCTGCACACATACAACCTCCTCCTTTACCTTCCGGATCCCCTCTGACTAGCGTGGTCTCTCCCCCACAATTCCCTTTCCTCCTCCCGTAATCCTAGCCTTCTGATTGGCTCCTCACATCAGGTGACCACTCTAGAGCTCATGGGAGTAGTAGTTCCTCAACGGAGCCTTTCTCTTACAGACCCGTTGTTCGCGCGCTCCCATTGCGCATGCACAACCTTCCCACTCTCTCAGTGCCCTCTGCAAGATTGCGCAACAACATGGCGGCGCCCTGTTCTAACGGCCGCCGCGGAACCTGCCACACTCCCACCGAACACACATATGAGGTTCCTACCACATCCCTACACATATAATAAAAATGATTTATGTTTTCTAAAGTGGTCAGAGCTTTAATTCTTTTAAGACGTTTTTACAATTTACCAGTAAATTACAGACACTTTCAGTAGTACTGTACATAAATTACTACTGTCACTCACACTCAGGCAAGCCGTTGTCATAATGTAATACAGTGGGGCGCGCCCCCCAGGGGGAGGGATATTTTTCTGGGGGGACGAGGGTGGTTGCAGAGGTCCCACGCTCCTCTCCAGGGCCTTTATATTAAATGTCGGGGATCGCGTGAGGCCTCTGCAACAGTGACACTTACCGGGATTCAGACGCATCTCCATGGCAACTTGATGTCACGCGACCCCAGAGCATCATTTGACTCAGCTGGCAGGTAGGAGAGGGGGCATAAGACCGGGGGAGGCCAGGCAGGAGGGCGCAGCTTCAAAAGTTTGCTCTCCCCTGATGTAACATACAGTACTCATACAGTGCAGCTACTGCAGCTCACACTCGGCACACACTCAACCACATACAGTGCAGCTACTGTTGTGTCACTCACACTCAGCCTAGCCATTGTCATCATGTAACATACAGTGCACATACAGTTATTCCTAAAGCTGGAGGGGAGGAGGGACACAATAACCTGCAATCACTGACTTGAGTTTCTGGCTGGTATTGCATATAACACCAAAGTAGAATTTCTGCCCGCCTTCAGGTCCCAGTTCATCCAGGTTATATCGCGGATAACTCGCGTAAATTTGTGGTGCTCAACTCCAATCCTCAAGACCTCCCCAACAGGTCAGGTTTTAAGGGTATCCCAGCTTCAGCACAGGTGGCTCAATGAGTGACTCAGTCTTCGCCTTTTTTAACTTTATTTATGTTTTCACCTCTTGTGACATTAATGACAGTATCTGTTATTGTACAGCAATACAGCACTGTGCACCAATTATTTGTGCCTCCATGTCGCGTCATATTTTGCACTAATTTACACGTGCGTGCGTGCGTGCGTGCGTGCGTGCGTGCGTGCGTGTGTGCGTGTGCGTGTGCGTGTGCGTGTGTGTGTGTGTGTGTGTGTGTGTGTGTGTGTGTGTGTGTGTGTGTGATATGATATAACGGCTCTATCAGGGTCTGATTCAATATTATCCTGCAATTGGACGGAAAAAATGCATTTGACTGGAATGGCAGTTTTCAGCCAATCTGTGCTCATCTGTTTCCGACAACATGAAATCCTAGTCAGGTGTGTTTGATACTTCACACATTTTCTTCCTGTCTGATACAGCTGCGTGTGTGGCACTCTGCCTAGCTGTTTTAAACACTGTGATCTCACAATATCGCATCTGCATTTTTTTAGCCAAGCAGGTCCTGAATATGATGCCCTTTGATATAAATTTGCTTGATGAGAGCATATTTGTATTGTTAGCCCAATTTTATATGAAATTGTTTCGTATGGCTAGACCAATTTATGTCAATATCAAAGTTTTATGGAACTGCTTTTGGAATACTTTTAATGGCCTCTTTCTTGTATGTATATGAAATGTTAAACAGTAGTTCTGAGTGCAGTTAAAGGTTCACAATTGTGCCAGAGGATCAGGTTTAGATCTATAAAGGCAGCGACCTTGTCAGATATGACTCTTATGTTAGAGGTATCCTATGTTTTTATAAAGGTTCTTTAAATACCTAGTCCTAGATTAAATAATTCATGTCTTTTCTTTGTATCACTTTTGCGTATTATTTTCTAGTATGGAAAAAAGCCATTTTGTTACATGGGGATAAACTAACTGTGCAGATGCTAGACTTTTTGTGTACAATTAAACTTTGCACTCCAGCCAGCACCAATGAAGGAAGCATGGAATTTGGAGTGATGGTTTGGAAATGCAGTTTTCTCTATAAAATTCTTGGGGAAAATACTTGTATATGGTGCATTTGCCAAATATTGATTTGAGAATAGTTGGCTTCATTTATTGCTCTATTGTCCTCTTTGATCTGTTTACTTTCATCTTTGAATGCCTACTATTATGGCATTAACGGGAAAGATTACAAATAACACACCCAATTGGTCAACTCAATGATGTTTAAATTAGTGTTTTCTCCACCCCCTTTTCATTAGTAACAAGTGATGGGGAGCATGACCCCGCTGCCAAAAGGAACACTTTGCTTATACTGTACATGTTGCAGCATCTGAGCGATTAAGATCACAAGTGGCTCCTTTAAATGCTACGGGGGGGGAACATAAATCCTGTTTCACCTATGAAATAATTACTATTATGTGGTCATATTTGAAGCCCACATGTCTGTGTTGTAGATGGTTTTATGTTGGACCTACAGGAGTTCAAATAATAGTATACTAGACTATTGTGATTTCTAGAACCCTTTGTAACTGCTGTCTGACTGATGTCTTGTTGTTGGAATAAAGTGAAAGCCTTTGTTTCAACTTATCTCTTTTCAGCTGTACTAATTATATTATCTTGCACATACAGGTATTATCTTGCACATACAGGTATTATCTTGCACCACAGAGGATTTAGTTGGCAGTTGTTCTTTTTTTTCCCCCATAGATTTTCTATTGCATCTTTAGGTAATCTTGTGTATGTCTATTTATGACATTGTGTAATTAATTGTAAACATTATCTCTAAATAGAGTTTGAAATGCCAAAGAAAAGATTAAAAAGGAAACTAATTAACATAGCTTACTCATGCAGTTACTTTGGAAGCTCGCTGCCATTTTTAAAGTTTGTTTCACATTTGAAGATGTGTAATAGCTTTTCAACTTTTAGCCTTGAGACGGAATAGCAGCAGAATACATGCTTATAGTATTTAGAGTGTATCACTCGTATTATGTTTGGAGTACAATGAGGGCATACTTTGCTGAGAACTGTGTGTGGTTGGTTGCAAATTTATGAAGTTCAGTTATCGGGCATTTATTAGTAAATACAAGACTATCATTTAAACTAAAAGTAAGTCTCCATAATGCAAAATAACTAGAAGATTTCTCAGTGAATTACATGATTATGATATAACAATGATTCGTAAAGATTTGTACAATGGAAGTGCAACGTCACTCTTTAAATTTATATTCTCACTTGGTTGAACATAAAATACTTTTTTTTTTTTTTTAAATGTACATATCCTTCTACAGTAGTTTGTCCTAAACTAAAAAATGCGTAAATGTCACTCTAATAAAATTTTTTTTAATAAGCCGTTATTGTCCCCACTTTGGGCCATATTGACTAAACACTCTACTGCCAAAAGACGCCTGTTGTGCTGGAAAACAAAGTACAGCCCGTTCAACTCGATGGCCTAGATGCATTTAAAAATAAATCCACCTTTTTGGTATACTGTATGGCAAATTTGATGCATTATTTTAGGGTGCACACTTCTCTATTAGCAATAATCAATCAATTGCCAATCTAGATGCCAACGCACTAAGTCCACTGGGGGCTTAGTAAAAAATAGTCCGTTCCAGTAATGTCAGAGAGAAAGCTTCAGTCCAATGTAATGGGATTAAAAGCTCGATAAAACACCCAAGTAGATTTTTGCTAAGTTTAGAACTTTATCACTGTACTAAAAGTGCAGGAAAACATCCGGAAGAAAAGACTTTAGGCTTTTAGTGGTTAGGGTAGGGAGTTAACTGTAGGGGTTTTAGCAGTAAGGGTGGGGGGTTAACTTTAAAGACTGTTGCAAAGAAATGTATGAAAGCAAATCAAACTTATACAATATTTGTTACTACGCGATTCGCATCTTATTAGTCGCGCATATTAGCCACACACCCTAATCACCATTTATATTTTCAGCGGTTATTTGAGGTCACTCCGGGTACATTATCGGGAAACTGTATTTTTCCTGTTCCAAAATAATTGCAAAAAAAAAACACACTTGCCTCACGTTAAATTGGATAGGTGCAAAGAAAAGTGAACACACTGTACATTTCAGAAAACGAGAGAAAATAAATATTGTTTTAGCACGAATTAGTTACTAACATTGTCTGTCAGGATTTTGGCTGTTTTGCTCTGACCAAATGAACCCTGGTTTTAGCCGCTGGTCACCTCACCACAGGGACACTCTACTGCTAAGCTAAGTCACTGACCTAAATCCATACCTAAAAAACCCTAATCTTAACCCCTAATTCTAATGCTACCCCCTATCCTAAATACCTTAACCCCCTTACCTAAAAACCCTTTACCCTAACCGCTAAAACGCTCTTTTCTGTACCCTCCCCTTTAGCAAGTGTCTGTTTTCAGCTTTATATGGCTGGTTCAATTGTATGTTAGCAGTATACTGTACGCTCACTACACTTAGTATCGATCTGCAGCGAACCATAGAGGCGACGCTCTTACATACTCACTCTGGATATAGATATTATCTTAATATAGTTCAAAATTGTAGCGTGGTCGTTGGAGGGGGGGAGTTCGCCTAGGAATTCCCTTCCTCCTAGTAGGCTAAATTCCTATTTTTGCCAGGCCACCTGGCCTTGTTACCAACCTATTTTAGGGTTAGTAACTTTTTGCATTATAGTACGATTCTACTACTTTGAAGCTCTGGTTCCCATCGGGGAGTTTTTTACACCCTATGTTTTAACTTTGTAACAATAAAAAGTGTTTTTACTTTTTCCATCATATCATATTGGATGTTCTTAGCTCTGCTCATTCTACACTGGTTACACATTATTTGTATTACAAGACTGTGATAATGAGTGCTGTTATGTAGGGGACTTACTGGTCCATTGGTCCATCTGGGTTATTGGTCTACCAGTCTTTTTATTTGTTGCTGTTCTCCTTTTCCCTACTGCACCGTTCACTATAACTACGAATTGTGACATACTGTATATCATAGGAGTGCTGGTGTCCTCTTTTTGTTTTGTTGCTGTGATCTTGAAGCTGACAATTACTGCTGTCTGGCCATATGGTTAATTAAGAGCTACCTTCAACTTTTAGAATGCAGCAACCTTCAGCGTTTTCACTACTGGCTGGTATACCAAGTTTCCAGCGGCTATTGCTCAATAATAGTGCAGTAAATCACGGCCTTTGCTTCATTTAAAAATAAATCTTTTCTTGGAGCTAAGCAGTCTGAACCTCTTGGGAGTCACTATTTATAATGTATTCATCATTGTGAATAATTAACCTTGATTCAATGATTGTGCAAACAAATCACTTGTGGTACCAATAGCAGTTTGGCATTTGTTCACATCTTTCTGGCATTAGCTCTAAGCCTCTTTAAGAGTATGTTATACTGTGAATATCTCATTATATCTTCACTAATCACATGGCCATTGCACACATGTTTAGCCGAAGAACTAGCACTACCTATTTAAATGTATATACTGTAGCTACACAACTCTCTGCCCCCTTTTTGAAATATCCGATCTGAATGCTGCTTTAAATGAGGAAATTGATGCTTTCAATATGTGACTTAGCTACTCTGTGCTTACTAGAATACTTACCCCTCAGGTACGCATCAGTTCCAATTAATGTATATCTGACCATAGTGTGGACTTTTATGATGAGTTTAGATTTGATTATATCTGTAAATTCTATAAAACATTTTTCTCGTTCTGAAATGTTCAAAATAATTGGCCTGTTGCTGTACTATGTCTCCCTCTCTATAAGGGCCAATCACAATATTTTACCCAATCTGACCGAGTCCATAGCCTCCCATCTCTGTACACAGCACTATCTTTGCTGTTTTCACACTCCCAGTGCTCCACTGCAACACACCAACATAAATTAGGAGAGAGGCCAACAGAATAAGTGACCTATTGGGTAGCTTCGATAAGTGACTTAAGTGCACTTTCCAAGCGATTTTGCATGTGTAGCTATTCAGAAAGCTTTGATAACATGTCAAAATTGCTTGGAAACAGCTTTTCAATGAGCATTAGCACTCTGGCTCTGACAAACCGCGTCGTAGCTCAAAAAACGCCCAACTCGCATTATTTGCCAGTAACTGCTGTTCAGGTAGCTTCGATATGAACATCGCAGCTTAAACTCGCATAGATCGAGTTGTGATGTGCAGACGAAGGAGAACATTTTATTTTTACTACATCGGATTGAAGCCTGACCCGCATTAATTTCAGCACCTGAGCCCCCCTGCTTCAATCGTATGTAATAAAAATAACATTACAGACGACCTTCATTAGCTATGGGGCTAATGGCTAAGGTAATGAAGGGTTCAATGGAAGTAACCCAGGATGAAGGCCGTCATCCTCTTCCCTGGCACCAACATTTAATTAAAAACACTAGCTACTGGCTAGTAACCCCTTAATTACCCCTAGTAATTAAGGGGTTAACCCCTCCTGCTACCCACCCAGCAGGTGTGGGTACATGCATTTAAACTTATACGGTATAAATCCCGTTATGCACAAGAGTTACAATATGTGTGTATATGAGAAATACCTAGCTCGTATGGACTATATTTATAAAACCAGCTTGTGGGGTTTATATTACTACGCTCTACCTTTGCTACAGCTGTTAGTAGCCTAAAAGTACATTACATACAGTTTTTTTTGTTGTTTTTTAATCTTTGTTTTACAAATGAACTAGGCTTATTTAATATATTACTTTTTGTCCAATGGTAGGGTAATGTGAAAAACGGGTAAACAGCCAGTTAACCCACCAGGCGCTCAGAAAATGTAGCTGCAGCTGTGAAATGGTGTTTTAACAATAAATCTGATTGAAGGGTGCCACTATCCCCCAGTGTGTGTTGGAATATATGTAATTCTCTACAACTGGCTAGCTGTAAGCACAATGAAGTTGGAGAAAGACTTGGAGGGAAATAACTTACAGTTGCACTGGGGGACGTGATGAAGTGGCCCGTCTGTCTTCCTGCATGAACAATGCTGTGTGTCCCTCTGTCTGCGATGTCTCTTGCTGGAATAATGGGAAGATCTTCTCACGTTGCCAGCACTCTCTTCCGCCGCCAACCCTGCACCCGCTCGTTCGCGGTGGGTGGTCACCTGACCGGCGGCAGTGCCGGTACTTCCGGATGCAGCGGGGAGACCCAGATACACCATACACAGCCCGGCGTGCAGGCAGCAGGCACCAGAACACTAGAAATCCTCCCTAGAGAGGTCAGTACGCCGCACAGCCGTGGACAGTGCTCAGTGGCAGTGATGTGCTGCTACACCGCCAACCCTGTTGTTACTGAAAGGTCACATGGGGCGATCAAGCGACCGGCGGTGGTGTCCTTCAGTGAGAACGAAGTGGGGGGATGCCCGGTGTAGTGCCTCAGATCGGCGGCTTGTCTGAATCAGGCACCGCTACAGACATGTGTAGCTGATGGATCCTTTGACGCGTTTCAGCCCTCAGGCCTTTGTCAAAAAGTGATCCATCAGCCGTCGCACAGGGCGGTCACATGACCGGCGGTGATGACGTCATCAGGAAAAACTCTTTGACAAAGGCCTGAGGGCTGAAACGCGTCAGAGGATCCATCAGCTACACATGTCTGTTCTAATAATTTTTTTCTAGTCACCACCCACGTCCATACCCTTTTTTTCACGGCTGTGCTTCGCTATCGCTCTGACTGCTGTTGGAGAAGTTTACTCAGATGTTTACTGCCTATGCACGCCGGACTACCGCTGTACACGGAGGAGATTGCCGCTGGTCAGGTGACAGCCGTGCGTGACATCATCATCACGCCGGGAGAAGCGGTGCCTGTTCCAGACAAGCCGCCAATCTGAGGCACTACACCGGGCATCCCCCCACTTCGTTCTCACTGAAGGACACCACCGCCGGTCACTTGACCGCCCCATGTGACCTTTCAGTCACAGCAGGGTTGGCGGTTTAGCAGCACATCATTGCCACTGAGCACTGCAACAAGACGTTTAACCTCCAAACCGTGAGTTATGCAACCTATAGTGCCCAGAGCTGGGCCAGTTGTCATTCATATTTCATAGGTTTTACCTTCTATGCAGCGGTTGTTTTATCTATTCTGACGCACCTGATAGGATATACACGTGTATCCGATACAAAATGCCATATAAAACAGACCCCCACTTCCCCCCCAATACATATAAAGACCCCCACTCTCCCACAATACATATAAAACAGACCCCCACTCCTCCCCAATACATATAAAGACCCCCACGCCCCCACAATACATATAAAGGCCCCCACGACATATTAAAATTAAAAGGGTATGTGGCGAGCACGCGCATTTTAAGTGAAACTTCTTTATGTTTTGTCACTGAAATTGTAATTATACTCTCAAAAAGTTTTTAACTCAATCAAAAACATAAAAAACTAAATACAATTTCAGTGGCAAAACACAAATAAGTTTCACTTAGAACGTGTTTATTGTTTTAACATGTCCATTTTTTAAATGCCCCAGCGATGATCTACTATTCAAAATGGCTCTTTTCATGCCTTTCTGCGCATGTGTATTCCTCTTGAAACGAGGGAGGTGAGTGGGGGAGGGAGGAAGGTGAGTGGGGGAGGGAGGAAGGTGAGACAACAGGGTTGGCGGTGTAGCAGCACATCACTGCCACTGAGCACTGCAACAAGACGTTCAACCTCCAAACCGTGAGTTATGCAACCTATAGTGCCCAGAGCTGGGCCAGTTGCCATTCATGTTTCATAGTTTTTATCTTCCATGCAGCGGTTGTTTTATTTATTCTGACGCACCTGACAGGATATACACGTGTATCCGATACAACATGCCTTGCTAAGTTACAGGTTGCTCGAATTTATTGTGGGACTGTTATTGCACATACAACTTTCAAGAAGATTACCCACACATAAACAAGGGTTGGTGGTGACTTTTTATTAGAGAATAATTTTTCTTTTTTGTGACATCTCTGTTATATTGCATAAAGACTTTTTGCATCAATCATATATACAATGGATGAGGAACAAGAAATTTCAACTGATATCCCCACTAGCTATGTGCAGAAATGCGGGAATAATTCAGAAAGAACTAAAAGGGCTCTGCATTTATTTGATGAGACTTCAGCTAACATTACGTGCGATAATGCCACAGACTTGATTGATCACTTTGGGAAATTAGAAAAATTGCTTACTCAAGAGATCAGAATCTTTTGGGACATAACATCACTCGAGAATTATTTAAGGGTTAAACGCATCCCCAGGGGATTGCGTGTGAAAAAAATGCCCTCTTTTGGCTTTCCGAATAAGGACTTTGAACTACACTGGAGAAAAATACTAGATGCATGTTCTAATGAACTTATGCAATTGATTGTAAGGTATAAGGTGAAAGAAAAAAAGTCTCTAACTACTGAAATTGAAATTTTAAAAAAAGAATTACACAAATTTAGTGACATGGATCGTTTCACACACAACGACAAAATTCTCTTACAGAATATAGAGCAAATGGAAAAGGGTGTAGTTTCTAAGAAACAAGAAAAATTCTTTAGAGACAAATCAGATTATGATACTGCTGCGGCCAAGTTTATTCGAGCATTTGCCCGTTCTTGGCCGCAGCAGTAGCCTGGCGCGCGCCCGAGAGTGACGGGCGCGCGCCGAAGCAGCGGAAGAGCGCCCTCCGATCGGGGCGCTCTCCCTACCGCTGCCGGGTCCGCCGGGTCCCCCGGAACCCCCTGCCGCTGTCCCGCGATCGCGGGACACCAGGGCTCCCTCGGGGAGCCCCTGGACGCGCGTGCAGGGGGCGCACGCTCCCGAAGACGCGTGGCACGCCGAGGGGCGGCCACTAGCAAGCCGGGAAATCTCCCGGCTTGCGGTACCGGCCACACTTTAATAAAGTGTGTCGGTAGTGTAGAAATCAAGTGTATGCTTGGGAAAGACTGGGTGTCACTAGAGATTTTGACAGGTCTAGGGTCACTTCGCACTCTACACCTCGCAAAATGTCTATGGATAGTGATCAATCATTTAACCAAAAACCTACTACTAAATCTATTTTGAAATCGCCATATTCAGATAGAAGGTCTAGTTTCGACACAGACTCCTCTGACAACATGGACAGGCCTTCCGTGTCTTTTTCAAAACAGAATACCAAAGACCCCAGAGATTCTGAAGATGGCTATTTCAAAAATACATATTTGTCTAGTCAAAAAGAGGATAGATCCAAATCCAGTCTACCCAATACACCACATGCACCGTCAAAAAACGGAAAGGGTGCAGAAGGGGGAAGAAGAGCAGAGAGAACATCAGGCTCAGACAACAAGAGGAAAAAATACTCCTAGATCCCTCCCTTAGTAACATCATTAATATTTCTGACACTCCCCTTACCCCTCAACAAATTGTCCTACTGAATAAGGGTTTAAACTTTGCACCCCAAGAGAACTTTGATCTCTTTAAAACGATTATAGATCTCCAAAAATATACCCGCAAACTTGCTTTAAAAAAATTGTTTTCCAAAAAGGGTCATGTACCATTGAATCCCATCTTAGATAACACTGAGCCTGATGATTCACTGCTGACAATGGAAACCTGTTCCTTTAAAGAACTTACCTTTAATACGGATATGCATGCACTTTATGATGAATGCTGTGTAGACAACCCTACAGAGCCCCCCTTTTTTGGTCATGTTGATTCGGGGCTAAAAAATCGCTCCACATTTATTCCCAATAGTTCAAAAGGGTCATGTATTTCTACATTTGAATGCTTGGTAGATGTATAGAGATCTTAGACTACTGGCAAAAGGTTTTTCCTTCCCAGGGTCTTCACATACCATACATAATCTAACCAAACAAGAAAAGCTAGATTTAGATGTACTAAAAAATGACCAATCTATAGTAATCAAAAATGCCGATAAGGGTGGTGCCATTATAGTACAGTCATCTATTAAGTATAGGAATGAAGCCATTAGATTATTAAGTGACAATGCATTTTATTCAAAGTTGAGAACAGATCCCCACTAAGAGATTCCTTGCAGAATTGGAAACACTTTTGGAACTCGGTGATGTTCTACAGGTTCTAAGCAATAAAGAAAAGAAATATCTTATGTGTGAATTCCCTATCGTACCGGTGTTCCACCATCTCCCAAAGATCCATAAGTCACTGGAGAACCCTCCGGGGCGACCCATCGTCTCCAGTATTGGATCTTTGGGAGATGGTGTTTCCCGCTACGTTGACTGTTTCTTACAACCCATTGTACGATAACTACCTTCCTTTCTACAGGACACTACCACATTACTCATTGAGTTGGAGAACATTACTTGGAAATAGTGTTACAGGTGGGTCACCATGGATGTCACATCGCTATACACCATCATTGCACATGAACATGGACTTAAAGCCATTTATCACTACTTACTATCTTCTCTTTCCATTGCACAGATCACTTTCATTAATGATTCCATTTTGTTTTTACTAACACACAATTATTTTCTTTTTGACTCACTTTTTTATCTACAGACACAAGGCACGGCGATGGGGACGTCCTTTGCGCCCTCATACGCCAATCTTTTATGGGTCTATGGGAAAACACTCACATTTTCTGTGTGAATGAACTAACCTCTATTGCTCTAATATTTTTTTTATTAAAGGCTACATTGATGACTTGCTTTTTATTGGATGGGGACCTTCACACTCTATACACATTATTGACAATTGAAACACTAATGATACAACCTTATATTTCACCTTCACACTGACCACACGAGATCAACACTTAGATGTGACCATCCATGGTGGCCCAGAATCTGTTATGTCCACAGATATATTACCAAGCCCCCACTCGAAGGAATTCATATTTATCTGCTTAGAGTTGTCATCCAGACTTGATCCGCGGGATTCCAAAAGGGCAATTTTGCGCTACAAAAGACTCTGCTCAGACCAGGATAATTTTCTTAATACACTATAGGGATCTCAGTGAAAAATTTGCTGTTAGAGGATATTCCAAACAGAGATATTGAACAAGCATACCCATGCAGATTGTTCAGACAGAAATATGTGTGTAAAAAGGAACAAAAAATCAGCATTGACACAATACCAGGTTTGCAGATAATCCTTTATTTGTAACCAATTCAGCAGACAGGCCCCCACAGATACAGCACATTATATTGGAAAAATTGGAATGGTTGAAACCTGATCTGATTTAGAACATTCATATCGAAAACCTAGATTTGCCTTTAGAAGAGCAAATACCTGGCTACGTCATCTTTCCAGAAGTTATTTCAATCACCCTCCACCCCAAAAGCAGCAAATACCAAAGGATTTTTCAAAGTGGGTTGGTAAATGCTGCCAGTATGCAATACCCACTAAAAAGATCACCACGGTGTCCACTGTGACAAAATTTAGAATTTCCTCATTCATTACTGCACACACCAGTTTTATGTGGTGTATGTAATATCATGCGGGTTGTAACGCTATAATATGTTGGCAGGACAATTCGTTTACACACCGGACTCCAGAACATATAAGACTAATTAAAAAGAAAGATTTTGCACCTGTTCAAACACTTTTCATCATGTCCAATGGTGGTTAAAGAATTTAGATTTTTTTGGATTGCACACATCCCCACACACATCAGAGGGGGAGATAGAACAAACAGTCTCAACAAAATGGAGATGCAATGGATCTTTTCAGTAGACACTTTGCAACACCATGGACTTAATGTAGATTGGGAAACTCCAACATTTCAAATGATAACCATTCATATTCTATTCCCACCTCCGTCGTCCTGTGCACGTACTTCCTGTCTAAACACCACCCCTGTGCATCCCCCCCCCCATCCCACCCCTGCTCAATTCCCCCTCACCCACTCCCACCCACCCCCCACACCCCCCTCCCTCTCCCCCCACCCCCCCTACCTACTTTTTGTTGTTTTATATCCCGTCCACATGGTAATAGGAGTATTACCGCCTCAACCTGTTTTTTATCAGGCAAAGGTGTCTTGTGTTAATGTCTGCCTATATACTATGTACTCCCCACGCGAGTGGATCACTTTTTGACAAAGGCTGAGGCTGAAACGTGTCAAGGATCCATCAGCTAACACGTCTGTTCTAATAAAAATTTCTAGTCACCACCTATGTCCATACCCTGTTTATTCACGGCTGTGCTTCGCTATTGCTCTGACTGCTGTTGGAGGAGTTTACTCTTGTTCATATGTTGTGGCCAAGGTAGAAAAAGGAGCCCCAATGCACATCCAATATGTCAAATTATTTCATTAATGTCTATTGTGTTTTTTCTTTCATAAGTAAGGGTCATTTAGTTCAATATTTTGGCCCAACATTGTCAAGTCTCAACAAAACGTGAAGGTACCATCCCCCTCATCAGGTTCTGCCCCCTCATCAGGTTCGTACCCCTCATAGGTTATACCCCCTCATCAGGTTCCTACCGCCCTCATCAGGTTCCTAACCTCCTCATCAGGTTCCTCACACTGCCAAGGTTACATTGTGTCCTTTGTATTTTCTCCACAGCATAGAGATTAGAGAAGAAAACAACGAATCGTCAGTAGTACGAGATGCGGGGCATGTATTCAAAGACCTAAGGGGTTAACACTTAGGAGCACTATAGCTGGATCATCAACATTCGGTATTATTTGCAAATAAATGTATTATTTTTAGTGCAATACATCAACGTTGCAACACCATTTTTTCTTACCACGACTAAAAATATCGAGGATAGGCATCAAAATGACTAAGTGCTATATATCAGTTCAGATATGTATAATTATTTTTTATCACCTACAAAATATATATATTACACTATACTACCTACCCCCTTGCTATCTCAATGGCTAGCAAAGTTTTACCATTAAGGCAAATAAGGGGTTAACCTTTACCATCACCCTTGTATCATATACTCCCAGACCCCCCACAAACCCTAAATCCGCACCCCTCTAGACTAATGACCAATAGTCATATTAGTCAAATGGTTAATTTTGGCCAATCCAAATAAAAAAAAAAGATGTATGTATTAAAAAATGCATTGCAACCATAAGCCATTGATTATCACTGGGTTACCTTAACCTTCGTTAATGGGACTACAGTGATACACAACATTGGCAATAAATGATGACCTGTAAAAAATGTGGGCTACTACCCCACTGAGAATTATGGCCATTACTCATCTTCAGGCTGAAGTCTCTCGAAGAAATCCAATGGACAATTGCCCAACATAAAAAAACAACCCATAAAGATAAATCCGAGGCCCGATGGTCATCCCAAATTTTTATATAATATATACAGATGCATTTTAAGTTCCCTCTTTTTACCTTTTAAACAGAACAGTGAATTGTGCAGAAGTGTCCGATGATCATGGCCAAATGAGAAGAAGAACAAATGTGTTTCTGAAAAGCACCGAATTCTATCCTACAAAAGGATCCAAAGACTGCGATCTTCTCTGTTATTTCTGTTTTATTTTCTATTATAACTGCTATTATCTTACGTATCTTCATTTTATCGGACACTCCATTGTCAAAGCCAATAATCACAACCTCAGTTTAATCCTCCTCGTTCTCATCGATGCTGAGCTTCCTCTGGTGTTCTTGTTCCTTGGTTCTCCTGTGGATATAAATGCATGCTTGAGACAAACTCTTTTGGAATTATCTTCCAGAGCGGTTCTCTCTTCTGTACTGGCCAAGACTATCATGGTTTGCATTGCTTTCAAGCCACCAAACCTGGAACACCTGGGAGAAAATGGAGGGAGTCAAAATATGCAACTGTGTGGTCTTTATTGTCATTTTTCAAGTTTTAATTAGTGTTAGTTGGTGGGGCTATTTCTCCCCCTTCCAGGAGTTTAACACCCCTCTTATCCTGGAAAGATCATTATCAGTGTAATGAAGGCTCTGTTGTTGCCTTTTACACTGTCCTGGGTTACCTGGGATTCCTTGCAGCGTGCGAGTTTCATTGTAGCTTTCCTCGCTAGGAAATTACCTGACAGTTTTTAATGAGGCAGTACATCACCTTCACATGCTGGTGTTTTTTGTTCCTCTTTTTTTTGCAGTGTGTGGGTCTTTGTTATAACCAGCATAGTGAGGTGATGGGGAAAGAGAACCATCGTCTATTGAGAGATTTTTGCCATATTAGCATCAAGTGCGGGAATTTTGTCCTGTATATTCTTTCCAAAATGCTACATTATGTTGCTGAGACCTGATTTAAACACAAAAAGTTATTTATTTAGAAAGGCTAACATCTAAAAATATTGCTGCAACTTATATTTTTTGAAAGGTAGTAATGGAAATGTATTTTGTTTTTATCACAGATTTTTTATTAAGATTTTCATTTTGGGGTACAGAACAAAGAAAGACGGGGGAAATCAAAACATTATCACTTTGGAGTTCCAAGTTTGTAGGCAAATATCAACATCAATAAGGATATTTAGCAGGAGAGAAATGTATTTTAATGCAATTTACTGCAACTGTTACTCAACCAAGAGAAATTGATCCTGTTAAACCAATTACGTTGTGTTACAATTGTTTGCTTTAAATATTTTGATTTATTGGTCATGTACATCTGCGATATTTGCCTGTAAATGGGAGGTTAAAGTAACTTTTATTTATAACGTGTCCCCATTACCTTTTTTTGACATGAGAAGTTTAAGTTGAAGCTGAACCTAATAAAAATCCTGTTGATCATTTTCTCTAGAAGTGGTTGTGCCGATACGGGTAGATTTGGCTCTTTTGAATAAAGGTTAAGCCTGCCATTACCCCCACCTGTCCATTCTACTGTATGAATATATCTATGTGTTGAGCAGCCCGGTTCCAGCACTTCAAGGACAAGGGGTTAACCCTGTACTCAGGAGAAATGTTGCTAGTTCAGGTTGACCTTTTCCATGTAACTCTTTTTATGTAACCAAAGTTATGTTGCAGTTAGCCCACCAATCAGGGGGCTAAATAATATTGGACGCACCTGCCAATGTCCCTGCCTAAATATATCCATGTTGTGCCATGGGGTATAAGAGGTTGGGAGGTCCCTGTTATGTAGAGTTCCAGGTTAGAATTCCCATCAGAAACTTAGGCATTTGTGCCGGTGTCTACCTTAGAGTGGGTTCCAGTGCCGGTTCCGAGCCTGAAGTCAAGTTCCTGTAGACACTGCGTAGGAGCAGAACGGGGAAAGTCTCCTCACGAAGCTACCCGTGCCTAGGCCTGCAGGGTATTTCCCAGTTATCCCAGTGGATGAGTGTATGTCTCATGTCTGTGACAGTCGTGGATATTATTTTCCAATAAATTCACTTTTATTAACTCTGTAGTTCTGTCTGGCGAGTTGATTCCTGGTGTGTTAGTCCTGGTCTCCCGTTACAGTGATTTATTCAGGTACAGCTTTATCAATAGTCTGTGAGCACTTGGAAATAAAAAAAATAAACTATACTTAAAGTATAAATGTTTAGAATGTACTGTAAATTCATTTGTATTCTATATAGATTTATAGCTATCTCTTGTGTGGTTACACTTGTAACCTGTGTATGTGGCTGCAATGATGACACACTAACACCAAGATGCATGAAGCTCCCTTAGACAATTTAACGCAACGTTAACCAAAATTAACATTATCTGAAAAAGAACAAGATGCAAAAGCTCCAAATCGTAACTTTGTATAAAAATTATTTCATCAAAAATAAAACCGTCCCACGGACTTCCCATCACAAGTGAAGCAGGAATGATCACATATAAAAATGTTCAACTCTACTGCACAAGTCAACAGGCTCATGGACACAGGGGAGGTCAGCGAGGCAGGTCCCACACAGATCAGGCTTTTTCCCTCGCCAGCAGTGACAATGGTGTCTGCAGAGGTATTGGGTCACACACAGAACAAGCCTGTGAGGTCTCTACTGAGGGAAAAGATTCGCCAGAAGGTTCATATGGTGTCCACCACACAGAGTGTTCACCTCCGTATCAGCCAGCTCAGGGCGTCAATGCACGTAACCCGGCGCATTCCGTCACTTACGTGACTTCATCAGGAAGTGGTTGGTTAAACCGTAGCATGGGTTTAAATACCCCCTGTTGCTAAGTAATGTGTGCAACATAATTAATATAAAGTATAAAAATTGTAAGTAAATACAATGACTATAAATTATATTAGTAAATAATACCGCTATACTAATGAAAAGGGGAATGATGAGATCAAACATGGAGGCTAAAAATGTTTGTTTTGGATAATTTGGATCAGTCCAAAAACGTCTTCAGAGTATCTGTCCTCGTCCAGATTATTTTCCCTATATATATATATAGTGCATGCACTGAGAAAATATCACGCTGACACCACGTTCAGTATGATAATGTCTGACTTTATTCCTACAGAGCCTGCGTTCATATACAGGGGCTGTAGGGGAGGGGGTTTGTATGCAAAAGAGCTAGACAGCTCAATGATTCTTTGTTAGGTCTCGTCCTTATATGGTCTTGTTGTTATGATTTATGGTTTTGTTATTGTAGGTTTTCTTGGACACATCAGCAATTGAGGGGAATTCCTCGGTGCCATCTTCCTTACTTGAAGGGAGGGGTAGCTGTGGTAGCCATTTTGAGTAAGGAATCATAGCAAAGTATTACAGATGAAGAAATAGGCATTTTATCCAATCCATCACAGTCCCCCCTTGAAATGTCTATTTCTGAGTCTGTCCCTAGATGTATACTAACTCATCTGTCCAGATGTGCCTGGGAACTCTTTTGTGCTGTACGTTAGACGAGTCATGGCTTATCCATGACCCCCCTTGCCACAGACTTTGCACATAAGGAAGTCAGATGCTGTCCCTATGGATTTATACTATTGTACTTAACTGGGAGGGACTGTAACGGAGTAAATGGACCATCTTCCAAGAGTGGAGTATTATTATCTGACTGCAGAAAAAAGGTAGGAGTGCTATTGTCAACAGCTTTGGTCATGAACTTTTTAAAACATGGGAGAACACAGCAGACAATAATCACAAACAAAACAAAAATAATAACTATTGCGATGCCTATTTGGGCAAGAATCTTTTGCCATCCCATCTTTCCTTGCTAGACCATTTTGTGGTCGGTATCCCCAATCTGTTCCTGTGTTCCATCCTACTGCTCCCCAGTAATCACATTCCTTTCCCCAGTAGGAATCCGTTACGCATATATAAGTGGACCTGAAACCGACATTGCTGTATCGATTATATTGCCAATGTGTTGAGGGGCAGCGGACTATATTACAATAATCAAAGGAGAAGGTAGCTACATGAGTATTGGATGAATTATACCAAAACGTGACTACCCCTTCATGTTGGGTGATAGCAATCTCTTGTGCCCCCCCTAGACCCAACAAGCAAAGGATATATAGCATCATTTTCCTTCTGAGGTGTCCTCGTTGGGAGCTGGAACCTTCTTGCAATGAGAGGCATGTATCCAGGTGTTCTTGCCAGCTAGCTTGACTGATGTCGCTGTGGTCAACAGAACTTGGAAAGGACCATCATATCTGGGCTCTAGGGAGTGTTTCCTTACAAATTTCTTCACAAGCACCCAGTCTCCTGGCACGAGTTTATGAGTCCCGGTATGTAGATCTGGATCTGGAATAGAAGAAAACACTCGACCATGCATATTGGTTAGTCCTTGCGCTAGGGCAGTTACATATTTCGTCAAAACATCAGACTGCATCTGTAACTGCTGTGGGTAGTAACAATCAAGTTTGGGGGCAGTACCAAACAGTATCTCAAATGGGGATAGAGCATATTCCCCTCGTGGGGTATATCGAATACTGAACAAAGCAATGGGTAGACTATCTGGCCAGGGCATATTTGTTTCCTGGGCCATTTTCAACATTCTAGTTTTCAGTGTGCCATTCATTCTTTCTACCTTTCCGCTACTCTGGGGATAGTATGGGGTGTGGAAAGCAAGGGTGGTCCCTAGCGCGGACCAAATTTCTTTAGCTAACGTAGCAGTGAAAGCGGGGCCTTGCAAGGTGTTTCTGCGGTGGTTTTTCCACACATCCTGGGTTACACTTTGCACAAATTGTACATAATTTGCAGAAATTACTAGTCATTGGGGTAATTCCAGGCGCCACATAGTATTTGTCGATCAGTGCATTCATAAGAGTCTTCGAGAGATGTGCTGCTCCATGTGCCCATTGTACCACAGCAGGATACAGTGCCCGTGGCAGACAAAGTTTCTTTTTGTACTCATAAATTCCTTCTTAGGGTGATGCACCTCTTTTCTTCCAGCTTTCCTTTTCTTCCTTTGTTGCAGATTCTTGCAACTTCTTCAGATATTCTCGATTCACTGGGAGGTTCTGCATTAACGGAACCATCCTTGTCGTGTCCACTTGATCTTCCACTTCTCGTATCCCGCTGGCAGCTTGTTTTGCCGCAGCATCCGCCAGATGGTTTCCTCTGGCTTCTTCTGTGTTCAGTTTCCCATGGGCTTTTACCTTTAGGATGGCCACATGGCTTGGAAGGAGTAGGGCGTCCATCAGAGCTTGTATGGCTGAGCTGTGTTTCACTGGTGTTCCTGCTGCTGTCAGAAATCCCCTGGTTTGCCAAATGACGCCAAAATCGTGTGCTACTCCAAAGGCATATCTAAAGTCAGTGTAGATATTCGCCGTTTGTCCTTCTGCCAGTTTACACGCTGCAGTGAGAGCTTGTAGTTCAGCCTCTTGTGCGGATGCTGTTGACGGTAGTGTGCTTGCCAGTAGGACCACAGAGTCTGTGGTGACAGCATAACCCGTATAGTACACTACCGACACACTTTATTAAAGTGTGGCCGGTACCGCAAGCCGGGAGATTTCCCGGCTTGCTAGTGGCCGCCCCTCGGCGTGCCGCGCGTCATAGACGCGCGGTCACGCGTCTTTGGGAGCCTGCGCCCCCTGCACGCTCGTCCAGGGCTCCCCGAGGGAGCCCTGGTGTCCCGCGATCGCGGGACGGCGGCAGGGGGTTCCGGGGGACCCGGCGGACCCGGCAGCGGTAGGGAGAGCGCCCCGATCGGAGGGCGCTCTTCCGCTGCTTCGGCGCGCGCCCGTCACCCTCGGGCGCGCGCCAGGCTACTGCTGCGGCCAAGAACGGGCAAATGCTCGAATAAACTTGGCCGCAGCAGTAGGTGCCTTGTTGATCAGCATATCGAGAACCATCCACAAACAGGATTAGATCTGGGTTCTGTATCGGCGTTTCACTCACCGTGGGCAGATGAGCAGTTTCTAGCTTCATGAGTTCAAAGCAATCATAGGGTAGGTCGACTCCAGCTGTGCTTTATTCTTGTTCGTGTCCCTGCACATCTCCCCCCTCGGGAAGTGGAAGAAGAGTGGAGGGGTTAAGCACTTGGCACCGGAGAAGGGTGACATTGTCTGGAATGAGAAGCGAGCATTGCAACCTGAGGTGTCTGGCAGCGGACAGATGTTTTGGCTGTGTCTGATTGAGAATAGCAGCAATGTCATGTGGTGCCAGGAGAATGAGGTCATGCCCTAGAACGATATCCGAAGTTTTATCCAGCAGTGCTTGAGCAGCAAAGACAGCACGAAGACAGGACGGTCCACCACGAGCCACAGCATCGAAACGGCTGGAGTAATAACCAATAGGTCGACATCGGCCAGCGTGTGGCTGTGTTAACACTCCAGTTGCATGTCCATTTCGTTCTGATACGAAAAGCTTAAAGGGTAAATCATAGTCTGGGAGGCCCAAGGCAGGGGCCGAGGATATTACCTGTTTGAGAACAGTGAAATTCTTGGAAGCCTCTGGGGTCATCTGAAAGGGATTTGTTGTTAAAACATCGTACAATGGTTGCATCTTTTACTGCTTGAGGATCTTGAACCATTCTATACTTATCAGGTTTACCCTTCGCTGTGCGTTTCTTTACAGGGAAAAGAGGGGTATTGCAGTTTACGGGGAAGCGGGGCCCCTTATTTGAGCTGTACAACAATGGGCGGTACCCTTAGGTGCCCGTTATCCTCAGGGCCGGTGGATCATAATTTGGACGGGATCCTATCCATGACAGCGGGCGGTATACTGGCAGCTGAGGGTTTGTCCGCTAATGCCAAAAGTATCGGAAGGGAACAAAGGGCAGAGACATCTGATTCCCAGAGCGGGGAGGTTACATCAATGGTGTCGTCCTCGGAGAATATTATGGAGGCCTGTAACCTGGACAAAACATCAGTGCCAAGCAGATTAAGCGGGCAAGTGGAGGAAACTACAAATCGTGCAAATAGTTCAGGGTAGGGACCTATCTGCAGGGGTCGTGTTAATGGGCTAGAGCGCGGTGTGCCATCTACCCCCCACACATGAAACATCAATATCAGACAAATAGGAAGGGTCAGGTATGTCTGCAGCTCTAATTACGCTCCTGGCTGTACCTGTGTCTACCAGGAAGGGGGTGAGGTGACATACATTATTGGGGCGCCTTCTACCTGCTTGGGCGTCTGCCCATATAACCTTGGGCAGCGGTCGGGTACTGGGGGGTGTCTGGGGTTAGTATTCCAGGTCATGTTTGCCTCCTGTGCAACGGCCTGTGACTCACTATCTGAGTCAAAACTACCAGGCGTACTATAGTTGACACTGCTGCTGGGTCTGTGTGCTATTGTTGTGTCAGGGTAGACTTGAATCCCTACCGCTGGGGCAGTGATTGTTTGGGGTGAAAGGACTGGCATCAGGGGCATTAGGGGCATTAGGGGCATTAGGGGCATTAGGGGCGCAGTCGGGGTGTAATAGGAACCGTCTGCCTGCATCACAGGATATAGTTCTGCTGCATGAACAGTCAAGGTTGGTTTGTCATCTGTGGGCGGGGTAGTGGGTTGTATAGGTGGGGGTGCTGCTGGAGCTGGGAGCGAAGGTAACAAAGGAGTGAGTATAGATAAATCAGTCACACCACAACTAAAACAATCTTCCCTCCCTTTTCTATCTCCTGCTTGGTCCATTTTTCTCTGGACAGCCTTGGTAACATTAAACAAGGCTTCTGCTATCTTCAGCAGGTTGTTATCATTCAAAATTCCTCTCTTTTCTTTCAATATCTTTCGACACATTTCTGGTTGTAACCTGCCTTCTGCTGCAGTAATACTACATACTTTAAACAGTCTACTGGCTTTGTTTTTTCACTTGTTATTATATTAACTTCTGCCTTGGAAATAATAAAATAAATGCAGCGGGACCCTTCTGTCCCTCAACAGAATTATTTTGACTCATACTAACATAAGGTATGTTTCCCTGTGGGATTCAAAAAAAACACACAAGACTGCGCTCCCTGAACTTCTCCCTCCCACAGAAAAAGACCCCTCTTTCTAGTTACCATTAGAACAGAAGGAAAAAGAATATTTTCTGGTTTTAAAAGACCCATTCGTGTGGCCAGTACGAACAAACCTTTCAAAAATAAATCTTTACCAGTTATCGGGAAAGCTGCTCTCATTCCTCTTCGTTCTGTTCTCTCTCTTTCCGCCACTAGGTGGCAGGCTAAGACTCCTTTCCCTGTCTTACTTGCCTGTGCTCAAATGTTAAAACTGCACTTTTTTTTTTCCTCTATACTGCAATTACTAGCAAAAATGCCCTGCTTTTTTTTTTTTTCCTCTTTTTCTTCTTTCCCTTCACTTATAACACTTTATTTCCCTTCCAAATAATATACACAGTATCTAATTGTATCCCAATTCCTGCATATAAACCTTTCATAAAAATAACCCTCAATACTTACTTTCACAACACAATCATATGCCTTGATTATCTATCAGCAAATTCACTTGCCTATTTCTTTCCTATTCACTTTCTTTCTTTCTTACTGCAAAGCGTACGTTAACGCGGAAAAAACAGGAGTTCGGGCAGTTTAACGTCTAGGGGTTATCGCCCAAGCACCTATTGGCTATCTCTTCTACTCTCAACAATCCCCACCCGTCCTCATGAATTCTCAACACTAATACACAAACACATTTTGGACATAACATACAACTTGATTACGAGAGAGGGAAAGGTTGTTCAGGGATCAATCGGCAGGATTCCGCGCTGCTACAAAACCGTAACGCGCAACACTCCTTCCCTTGCAACGCGCCAAACCGCACAGTCACTACCGGGATTCCCGTGTTTCCTCTCTGAACCGACTATACCTTACTCCCCATTTACCCCTCCTTCCACCAAGTTTACAACGTACATTGACAAGACCCCTAGTCAGCCAGCAAAAATCCCACTCCACTCCGGGCTCCCACTTGCGGCACTGACTAACACATATACAACATGTAAACATATACCGAGTGACAGATAGTCTAGGTAACAGGTTTGAGTTTAAAACGGGCTCTGGGCAAGATATCTACCTGTCTTTAGGTGACCTTCGGAGAGCCGTATGAGACACAGAAATAGACCAACAGCGGAGACAGTGCGTATCGGTAGATAATAAATGTTATCTTACCGTACTCCAGAGGTGATCAGTCTCCTGCCGCGTCCGCATTTGGTCCACTTCGGTCCCTCTGTGCACGGCTGTCTGTTGGTTCACAACCCAGGGCCCCACGTTGGGCGCCAGCTGTTTTGGATAATTTGGATCAGACCAAAAACGTCTTCAGAGTATCTGTCCTCGTCCAGATTATTTTCCCTATATATATATATAGTGCATGCACTGAGAAAATATCACGCTGACACCACGTTCAGTTTGATAATGTCTGACTTTATTCCTACAGAGCCTGCTTTCACTAACCGGGCTGTAGGGGAGGGGGTTTGTATGCAAAAGAGCTAGACAGCTCAATTATTCTTTGTTAGGTCTCGTCCTTATATGGTCTTGTTGTTATGATTTATGGTCTTGTTATTGTAGGTTTTCTTGGACACATCAGCAATTGAGGGGAATTCCTCGGTGCCATCTTCCTTACTTGAAGGGAGGGGTAGCTGTGGTAGCCATTTTGAGTAAGGAATCATAGCAAAGTATTACAGATGAAGAAATAGGCATTTTATCCAATCCATCACATGTTTATTCTAAGATGATGACACAATGAAAAGAACAATGAGTCCAGAGCAAAAAACCAACAATAGGTAAAGACTGACTTAAACCAGAGTGCTTATATCTACACACTCATTCAAACCTAGAGGTGCAAATGTTCCCGTGTAAGAGATACAGAATGATTCCCTGACATAAAGGGACCTAAATCTGTCCCCTTCCAGTTTGGACATTAGGATGTGCTCAAGCTCCGTAATACTGAGACTCGCCGGATCCTTGGAGTGTTTTGGATAAGTAGTGTCTCGGAACACTACGTATGAGGGCCTCTTTTAGAATAGCATGTCTGTGCTCGAGGAATGAACATATATTAACATTATATTAATCCTAGCAGCTGTGCACTACAGAGAATAACGTTGTGATATCCTAGAGTTATCCACTGAAATAACGTATTGATACATTTCTTGTATTGATTAACATGTCCCTGCGCTATTAACATACCCGCTAATGCATTTATCACTATGTAGCCCTCTTTCCTACGCCCTAGAGTGACTACGGGTACTGCACACACCTGTTGGCTCAAGGAGATCTGGGCCTCAGCTAGCTGGGAGCCTGGGGTAATAGAAATCTTATTGGCAGCGCCTCCACTTACCCAGGATCCCCATTGCGTAAGATTCCCCTGGGTAAGAACAATAGCAACACACATCAGGTTATAACTGTTTACTGTAGTACTGATAGAACCTTATCTTATAGGTATAGCAATAACACACATATAACACATCAACCAACTTCTTATAATATAACCCAAGTGGCTCGGCCACTCTCATAAGGAGAAATGTCACTGTCCCGTCACCGCGTGCCCCCCCACCGTGTCCATGTAACTGTAATTATGTATATAGGCTCAGTCCTTTGGCCACTCCACTTAGTGTCCCCAAAGAGTGTTCCCTAAGGCGGGATCAGCGCCTGTTGACCGGTGTTGGTGCACTTTTAGTAAATACCTCCCGGTCACTGTGGTGACCGGCAACAACTTCACAAAGGATCCACCGATCCAGCACAGTCTCTCACGAGTAAGGGATGCTGCACAGCAGCTTGGGCCCAAAAGTCTGTCACCAACCGCAGCTCCGCGATCTGTGTCCCTATCTGTCTATGCAGTAAGGCGCATGTGTCGCTACCAATATAGGGCGTCCCTGCAGCACCACAAGCTATGGTGACTCAGGGAATACACTGGGGCCTGAGGGGGAATCTGCCTACGCAGGTGGGTCACTGACACCCTGCACACACACTACCTCTCCCCTTGCTCCTCCGGTGCCCTCTGACTAGCGTGGTCTCTCCCCCACGCTTCCCTTTCCTGCTTCCCGCGATCTCTTGCCTCCTATTCGCTCCCTGGCGTCAGGTGACTTCGCAGAGGCTCCTGGGAGTTGTAGTTTACTTGCCGAGCCTCTTTTCATTGGTCACCCTTTCCCGCGCTTTGCACTGCACATGCACAGCCCTCTCCGCTCTGACAGTCGCTCCTAACTATTGCGCAACAACACGGCGGCGCCCTGTGCTGCCGGGTCGCTGCGGAACCTTACAAACACTTCCTCCCAGAGACACGCGGCAGCGAAGGTAGAAGCAAAACTGAGACATCCCTACAACTACAATACTGCTTTTTGAATAGGGGGCTGAGATTCCCTGTTGTGGTCCCCACAGTCAGACTGTGGTGTTGTAGCTTTCTTTTTGTTAGAATGTCACGTCTGTGCTCGAGGAATGAGCATATATTAACGTTATATTAATCCTAGCAGCTGTGCACTACAGAGAATAACGTTGCGATAACCTAGAGTTATCCACTGAAATAACATACTGATACATTTCTTGTATTGCTTAACATGTCCCTGCGCTATTAACACTCCCGCTAATGCATTTATCACTACGATACTGCTTTTGGTATAGGGAGCTGAGATTCCTTGTTGTGGTCCCCACAGTCAGGCAGACTGTGGCATTGTAGCTTTCTCCAGCGCAGTGTAGCTTTTGTGCCTGGAAGTGTAGCCCTTTTATTCTGGTCACTATTGCACTTGGCTCTGTAGGTCTTGGTTTTTTTTCTCATGCTGTTGTGGGTAGACAAAAGCCCAACCATTTTTCTGACAGCCTCCGGGGCCCCTTTGAAATTCAAGGGCCACCTCTCATCCCACTTTAAACACCACATGTAGGAGACGAATGCAGATGTTTTACCAGGGAGACATATAATGTGGAAAATAAACCTGGGCTTTTATTCAGCCTGTAGCTTCCAAAAACAACAAAATCCTAGAATCACTCATTAGAAAAACTGGTGCTACTAAATGGAAACTGACCAAACCTACAAAAGAACCAGATCCATAAATCACAAATGAATGTCCATAATATTCTCTTCCGTTCACTGTTCCTCTATTATAATGAACACAGTAATAGCACCCCTGTTAGAAAGTGCATGGCTATGACTACCACGGGTAGGGGCTAGATGTGGTAGGGAAGAATGAATAGCAGTGATACCGCCGTGTCTCCAATAGGAACCACAGGCTAAGTACACCGCTACCCTCCGCCACTGCCCTCTTACACCCGGTGTCTACCACGGACCCAGAAATCTTCTCACGGAGGCAGGGGAAGGGAGATAAACTTAGCTCTGTAGGTCTTGGTTTTTTTTCTCATGCTGTTGTGGGTAGACAAAAGCCCAACCATTTTTCTGACAGCCTCCGGGGCCCCTTTGAAATTCAAGGGCCACCTCTCATTCCACTTTAAACACCACATGTAGGAGACGAATGCAGAGGTTTTACCAGGGAGACATATAATGTGGAAAACAAACCTGGGCTTTTATTCAGCCTGTACTGTAGCTTCCAAAAACAACACTGCTATAAGGTAGCATATAAATAATCTAAACTAAACAAACAGGCCTTTCTTTTTATAAGGGCTGACTCAAACTTCCCAGTCCCAATCTACAGGGCTTGGAGGCTAGTCCTCTTGCCAACCCCTGACCCAAAAGTACAAAAAGGTACCTGTTATCAGGGGCTCTTTCCCTCAGTCCAGGTCTGGATTGATGTCCATAGGGTGCACCCTCTGGCGGGTTCCAGGGACCGCTATGTCTGTGAATAGAGGGTCTGGTTTCTTAGGATCTCCTTCAGCGTCACTTCCTTAGTGCTAGGGATCCCCGGCAGTTTATGCAGGAGGCTTTCTACCTGACTGATGAGACAGGTGGAGTTTTGCTAATTGACTGTAGCTGCAATTAACCAGCTCCCTGCTGGACTCCTCAGACAGATCCAGGCTTTGTATTTGGATCCCCTTTAGACAGGGGTTAAGACCCTGCCACACTTTAGTTTCCTGGTTTATTTTTATTTACTTTTGCTGAAACATGGCCATGGAAAAGGTGTCAGCCGCTGTATAGATTTCCTTCTATTAACACAGTGACAAGTAAACATCTTGGATCAATTACAGATGTAGCAGACATTAATGCACCCGTTAAAGCAATGCCACGTGTTTACGCTGCACCGATTCAACAGAATAAAAGCCACAGTTTAATTGAAAAGAATGGAAAGGCATGCGTTATCTCTCTAACCCATGCAGTATTTCTAACATTAATGGGGTAATATCTAGAGATGGGGAAATGTTCCCCGAAATTCGATTCCACTGCGGATTGGCCGTTTCCTTCCAGCCTCGGAATTCCACGGTTTCATCTCAAAAAAGCAGATTCGTGTTTCTTTTCTATCATTGAAAATTTACCCGACGGATTCCTCAAAGCCTGCAATCTGTCGGTGATTGCCGAATCCCTGAAATCTGGCTTCAGTGAGAGTGAAAGAGCAAAAACTTTTATTATTAGAGCTTCAAGTTCTATAAATATCCCCTCAAACCTCCCTCTAACAGACATAGGGAGAGACACCTGTCCTTTAAAAAAAAAAAAAAAAAAGTATCACTCATGAGGTACGTGGGAGATATGCTAATGAGTTATGCAAAGTATATTTAAATAACTCATATCCCACACTTCCAAAGAGGATTTCTGTAAGAGCTATATTGAGTTAACATATAAGGTACTGTACGTTGTGGGAATGGAACATGATTAGAAGAACCCACACAACCACTGCTTTTCTGGGCAGCAGCTCCAGCAGTGTGAGCTAAACTAGCTGTTGGATAGCACCGGTGTCACAGCATACTTTTAAGCTGCTCACTGCTCACACCTGTAGCCCCGTCTCCCTGACATCCATTAAAAGCAGACCACTTCCATTTCCTGGATGCCATTGCCAGTTATATGTTCCATGTGCACATAAAGCAGCACACCTGAGATACCTGTGAGGTATGCTAATAGCAGGTGTGAGCGATATGCTGTGACAGTGGTGCTGTCTAGCAGCCAGTTTAGCTCACACTGCTAGAGCTGCTAAGAGGAGTTTTTGTGAGTTGTAATCCTGTTCTATTTCTCACAGGGTGCCTGAGTTGTCAAAGCAAAATAGATGTGAATCACTTAAATACTTTCATATCTCTCAGGTGTGCTCCTTAGTGCGCACAGGGGTCTCTCCCTATGTTTTTTGGAGGGAGGTTTGAGGAAATAACTGTATATAGAACTTGAGACTCTAATTTAACAGGTTGCATTGTATCGCTCTCCCTTTCATCCCAAAACTTGCAACAATAGAGCATTTTGCGCTATTATTTAGGCAATGTTGACTTAAATGGGACTTTTTGGGCAGTATTGCAAAATCAGCACTATCACACCTTATTGTATAAGCCCCATAGATCCCAAAGTGTGACCAGGATTCACCTACTGTTACATATTTACACCCCTACACAACTTGTATTATTCTTGCTCCTACCGCAGATAAAAATTATAGTATTACACAAAGTTCTTAATTGCATTGAGTCCTAGAGGGGAGTTAACAAGAGACTTTAGGGTATTAGACACAGAACCAATCACTTTGCTTCTCTGTTGGGAGAAGTTATGGATAGACAGAATCTATTTTAGAAATTATTCAAAGTCACATAGGTGGAATAAAATAGAAACAGCTTCTCTCTCTGTTTCCATCACATCGAGTTCATTTTCTATTTAAACCTCACTCCTTCCTTCCCACTAAATGCAAATCACAAATCGGATCAGACTGATCTTAACCAGTGCAGCAATACCCAGGAAAATTCTATTCCAGGACCTCGCCCCGCACACCACTCTGTGCTTCCCTGTGAGGAGAGATTACAATGAGGCACATTCAGTGTGTTCTGGCCTCTAGCAGGTCTCCTCGGCTCACAGTAATATTCTCTGTAAGTGTCTTACTGGTGACACAATGCAGACTTCAGGACTCAGCACCCGGATGTGATCTCTCTCCCAGAGGATCTTTATTTCATCCCAAATATACTCAGGACGGAGACATCATTATTGGGGGGATATTCACAGTGAGTAATATAATGATAGAAATTATACATAACCACAGAAGTATCCCTCGCTATTTTTGTTTGGTGTAAGTATTTTTTACATATTAAACTGTATTTTATCTTATAACGCAAATTATTTATTATAAAAAAGTTATGATAACAATTCTTCTTATACATATCTAATATCTTGAATGATGCAGAATTACATTACTTTCTCCTCTGCTTATATAAAAAAGATGTGTATAATATTATGTGAATGAGGACGCAGGATTTCAGCAGGTTTGTGGCATGTTGATGCTCTCATGCTCAGCGCTGTACATGCATAAACAGAAGGTGATATATATATTTCTAGCATAAGCCTATTTATAATACACAGTTGTTATGTAATTGCCCGTTGCATACTGTGCTGGATACCGGGTACCTTCCTGTCCATGTAAGGATTTAGCAGGGCGCTGTGTGCGGGGTTTGTACATTACATCCTTACATGTTTCACACCATGGGTTTCAGTAGGTATGCATCTTATAGTAATAACCCTGCACATAAATTAACAGTTTTAGGCCATATTTACTAAACAGTGTTACACCTGTCTTATACCGTAGCACGGTTTAGTAAATATGGCCTGTATTGCTGCATGATCTAACATTGTAAATGAGGTCACATTATTGTCTGTGGGCATTCTGGGGTAACATGCAGAACACATATTCCATAAATTGGGGATCCCATGACATAATGTACTGTTACACGTATGTTCTGTGCTTAACTCGGGAAGTTTCATACATATGCACTGCACATTTCTCATTGATTTATATATAATTATTTAGCATGTGTAATTCTGGTGAATTTAACCTAAATTGCTAGGAAGACGAGGTTAATGTCAGCTCTTCCTCTGGCTGCATACACCCAGTCAGTGAAATGATTCACTGGCCAGAGAATGACTTGTAATCTGCATTACTTTGTTCCGATACTAAACTGAATAGGACTGCACCTCCCTGTGTCTGCCCGTGGGTTCCTGTATTACTTCTGTGCTTCTGCCTGCTCCGTCCTGACCAGCACTGGGATCATTATTACAATATTACACCAAACCTTTCTCTGTGTAACTACCCCCTTATCCTTGTGTGACACAGGTGAGACTAAAAAGAGGCAACTGCATTTAATACAACTAACCTGGGAAGTACAATGTGCTATTTAATGTCACTTTGCTGCTGGAACAGACAATGCAAACACTTTATACTTTGCCTCTTTTACCCTTTAGTATTAAGGCAAACGTGGTGCAATTCTGGGGCAGAAAGAAATCCACACTCAGCACATCAGGGATCAGAATTAAAAATAACAATTTAATATCTGGTCCAATGACCACACACATAATAACCAATATACAACTGAATAGCACAATTACAAATGTAGCCATGTATCCTCTTGGCTACTAATCTGCCCTGCCTAACATATAAGCCCTGGTACCCGCGCAGGCAGTGTTAGGGTTATTCCAGGCTTTCCACTGCAGTAAGCAGCTTCCTTGAGTGACAAGGGGGTGGGCTAAGGCCTGTGTACTGCTCAATCAGGGGCTCGGACCTTGGACCCTCCTCCTGGGCACAAAAGGAGCTGCAGAGCCTAAATTTAGTCTGTTCTGTATAGAGTTCCATGCTGAGTTCTAGGAAGTGTGGAGTCAGGGCTCAGCCAACCTTCCTTCCCCTACATTAGGGGAGTGTGACAACTACCCTATATTCCAGCAGGGTATAGGGGAAGAGCTAAGGATAGACTTTTAGGGCCTCAAGCTCCCTGTGTTGAGGGATACTAAGAAGGGACTGCACCCAGTTCTTACTGGGGCCTGCAGGGAATGGAGGCGCTGCACCGAGTGAAGAAGTTAGAAAGAACCCTAAAGCCTGTCCTGTTTGTCCCCACTATTTATTTATTTATAAAATATTTTTACCAAGAAGTAATACATTGAGAGTTACCTCTCGTTTTCAAGTATGTCCTGGGCACAGAGGTAAGACAAATAATACATGGTTATAAATACAGTTACATAAATCAACAGGTATACATTATATACAAGACATTGCAAGCACAGTTAAAGAAAATATATATTATGGGCGTATGAAACAGTTACAAACCAGATTAAAATGTGAGACAGCCTTAGATTTGAAATAACATAAACTGGTGGTGGATGTGAGAGTCTCTGGTAGGTTGTTCCAGTTTTGGGGTGCACGGTAAGAGAAGGAGGAACGGCCGGATACTTTGTTGAGCTTTGGGACCATTAACAGTCTTTTGGAGTCTGATCTCAGGTAATAAGTGCTGCATGTGGTAGGGGTGAGGAGCTTGTTCAGATAGCTGGGTAGCTTGCCCATAAAGAATTTAAAGGCAAGACAGGAAAGGTGAACTTTGCGCCTAGAATCTAGTGATGACCAATCTAGTTCTTTGAGCATTTCGCAGTGATGTGTGTTGTAGTTGCATTGGAGAACAAAATGACAAATTGAATTGTAGAGGGTGTCAAGTTTGCTAAGGTGGGTTTGGGGTGCTGAGCCATATACTATGTCTCCATAGTCAATAATTAGCATTAGCATCTGCTGTGCGATATGCTTTCTGACCAGAAGACTTAGGGAGGATTTGTTCCTGTAAAGTAACCCTAGTTTGGCATAGGTCTTGGTTGTCAGGGTATCAATGTGCATTCCGAATGTTAAATGGGAGTCAAACCATAAACCCAGGTATTTAAAACTAGTGACAGGGGTTAGGGTGGTGTTAGCGTTTGTTCTAATCAGGAGCTCAGTCGCTGGAAGCTTTAAAAATTTAGTCTTAGTCCCAAATACCATTGTTACAGTCTTGTCAGTGTTTAAAAACAGTTTGTTTTGGGAAATCCAGTTTTCGAGTCTGAAAAAGTCAGACTGAAGTATGTGTTGAAGGTCAGAGAGGCTATGGCTGTGTGCATATAGGATTGTGTCATCTGCATACATGTGTATTGAGGCTTCCTAACAAGCTGTGGGAAGATCATTAATGAACACTGAGAAGAGTAGGGGCCCCAGAAGAGAGCCTTGCGGGAGACTACAGGTGACATCCAGGGGGTTGGAGTTAGAGCCTGAGATGGACACATGTTGGGATCTTCCTGATAGGTAGGACTGAAACCAGTTTAAAGCATGCTTCCATATTCCAGAGCTCTGGAGTTTGTTAAGCAGGAAAGCATGATCAACTGTATCAAAAGCCTTTGTAAAATCTAGGAATACTGCACCAGTGAGTTGTCCCCGTTCCATTCCACACTGGATTTCATTGCAAACTTTTAGCAGGGTAGTTACGGTGGAATGTTTGGGATGAAAGCCAGATTGGAATTGGATAGGGAAATTTGTCTTGGTATAGTAATCGCTTAATTGGGAGTGGACACATTTTTCCATGACTTTGGTTAGAATTGGGAGAAGTGAGATTGGCCTGTAGTTTGAGACAGTGTTTTTGTCCCCACTTTTGAAGATTGGGACAACTCTGGCAGTTTTCCAGGTCTTAGGGATATGGCCTGCCGACAGGATAGAGTTGACTATGGAAGCAATTGGTTTGGCAATGGCTGGGGCACCAAGTCGTAGGAACCTAGATTATAGTAAGTCAGGTCCGCATTGGCTGCTTAGTTTTAGTTTGAGGAGCACTTGTATAATCTCCTCTTCAGATACTGGGCCAAATTGAAAATTGTGGGCAGTGTTGGGAGGGGGTGGGACTATTTGGGTACTCCCAGGATGAGATTCAGGTTTGTGGTTTGGGCTGTGTTTTGCTAATAAGTTAGTGGCACACCCCACAAAGTAATCATTGAATGCATTTGCAATGTCAGTGGGGTTTGTCAGAGTAATATCCCCCTTAGTGATATTACTTGGTTGTTGATGGTTAGGAGGCTGGAATATATTGTTGATAACCTTCCAGAAGTTAGCTGGGTTTGATGTATTGTGGTGGAGATTGTCAGAGTAATATTGTGCTTTTACATGCCTTGTTTGCCTTGTGCACATGTTCCGCAGGCATCTGTAGTGATTGAGATCCTTGGTAGTGCCAGTTGATTTGTAGCTTTTCCACAAGGCATCCCTGAGCTGGTAGAGTGCAATAAGGTCAGTTGTAACCCATGGAAGGTGGGGCCCCCGTACCCTTATTTTGTGTAGTGGAGCATGGGTATCGCAGAGTTTTAAGAACTCAGATTGGAAATAGTCGAGCACAGAATCAGGGTCAGGAATTAAATCGATTCTGTGCCATGGGCAGTTGGTAAGGTCATCCAGAAACTGTTGTGGGTTAAAGTTTTTAAATGTTCTAGTGAGGAGAACTTTAGGGCTTGAATGGGGCGGTTTATTTTCCTTACACAGTTCACTATTGCATGGTCACTTAAAATATCAGGAAGGATGCCAGAGGATTGGATTCTGCTGGGGTTTGAGGAGAGAATCCAGTCTAGCAAGGAATGGTTATGCAATTTCAGGTTTTTCCGTGTGGGTTGGGAAATGAGTTGTGATAGGTTAAGTGACTTGAGATGTATCTGGATTTTGTGGTTTTTAGGGTCAAACCAATTGAAGTTGAAATCCCCAAGAACTAGCAGCTCACTCTTCTCATTCAGAGAGGAAATGGAGCCAAGAAACTGGGTGATATCAGTCAGGGATTGTAGAGGGGCTTTAGGGGGGTGGTAGATGCCAGCGAGCAAGATGGGCTTAGAGAAGGGGAGGCAGATTTTGTGGACGCTCAGTATTCTGTAAGCCAGCAGGTGAGCCATCCGAGTAACAGTGAAATCTCCCAGAGGGTGGGGGAAAACCTATTAGATTTGGAGGCGCTGCTGAGATCCTTAACAGGTATTTTTCAAACAATCCAGGAGGAACATATATGGGATAAAGAGAAAGAGAAAATACACAATTTAAGTGCAGATGTATGGAAAATAGAATCTGGCATATGATGTAATCTTGGCTCAAGTGTTCAGCCTACTCACAAGATTTAGATGGATAACGTGCAGTTTGCAATTAGGGCTGCTACCCGTTGTGAATAAATGCAGTCAGGATCTTCCTCAGAGGCACACTCAGCAGTATGTTGATGTTTATAGGAAAGATAAGAAAACACTACATAGTGCGATCAGTATGATAGACAAAAATTATATGTAAAAAGGTATAAAAGTGCGCACTTACAATGTGCAAAATAAAAACAAGCATTGGTCACATAGTTTGTGAGAAACGAAGGGTCACCGCACTGCTCACCACTGGACAGGCTTTTACAGCGAAGCATGTTAGAGAAAGGAGGTACGCTCCAGTTCTAAGTACAAAGAAGGGGGGGTTAGGCCAGGTGTAGTGTCCAGGGGACTCTTGCCCAGCAAGGGGCCAACTTCCACGCCAGTAGAACTGTAGCCTGTGCTGCTTCCAAATGTGTGGTAACCTGTGCTAGTTCCTGCTATTCTAAGAACTGATACGTAGGGCAACTGGAGGTTTTTTTTTTGGCTTTCTCGGACCCAGAAACCTCAGTAAAGGGACAATGGTATCACCCTAATTGTTCTGTTTCATGTCACCCTGCGGACTGATATGTAGGGTACCTGGAGGGGGTGTTTTGACTGTCTGGGACACAGAAACCTCAGGAAGGGAACTATAGTATCACGGTTTAACCGATGGTTTTCACAGCATTTGTGGGTAGTGTCTGGGGGGGGGGGATCTTGAATGTCAGGAGGCCAGAACCTCAGTTTGAAGAGCTACAACAATACTAATAGCTTTCCCAGCACAGGGAGCCGCAGTGTGCTTAAATAAAACTGTCCATGTGTGCAGCGTATCTGGAGTGGGGGGGGTTGCCTAGCATGGGGCACCTTCTCTGCCAGAGAGGAGCTGCAACGCGTGAAATTAGAGGTTCTGCCTAAACACCTTCCCAGCCAGAGGAGCTGCAGCACGTGAAAATGGCAGTTCCCACCAAAAATGGGAGGACCACATGTCAAAATCTGTGCAGGGCTTGGCGTGAAGCAAAGTCACGCCCTGAAAAGTGTTCGATTCGGCGTGAAAGCTGAAGCCACACCCGTCTACTGTGAGTGGTTCGGCGCGAACGCCGAAGCTACACCCATCTGCAATGTACCTGTACTCTGGGATCCACCAGGGGAGGAGGCATTGTACTACCAAAGAGACTGTCACCAATGGGGATGGAGCTAGATGCGAGCTACCGCAACCTCAGTTTCTCGTGGTGAGGTAGCAAGCAGGAGCTAATCCACACTACTACCGCGCAACACCCTACAATGGCCAGGTGTCCCAATATCGACTACCAGGAGGCTTCCTGTTAGTACAAGTCCACGGGGAGAGCTTCTTGAAATGTATCTGCCCCTGCTGGGATTTCCCAGGCGGGGAGGTGAGCCTAATGTCTAAGTGCCAGTGGTGTGGGACCACCCACCTAAAGTTAAAGGTGTTGCTGCCACCCCTGCAGGCCTGCTAGGATGACGCGACCTACCAGCAGAGAGATGCTGATTGGACCGCAGCCTCGAGAGCGGGCGCTCCAAGGGACCTGTGCGTCCCTGTTCCAGTACCTAGAAAAGACTTACCCAGTAAGGTGACCGCCCAGGAGGAGGCTGAGGCTCTTCCGCTGATGGCACAAGAGTGGGACCACTACCTGCAAGCAGCTGCCAGCGATCACGAGGTGTCCCGGTCCTCTTCCCCTGGGGACGAGTCCCAAGCCACGTTGGATGACTGCGATGGGAGGCGCTCCATTGTGATGCACCGGACGGAGTTTCACTCAAGTGGGGCAGCCAAGGAGATGCCTACCCCCAAGGATGAATGGGAGTGGAGTCCCGTAATCATGATGTCAGCGAGAGCTACGGTGTACCCTAAGCGTAGGAGCACCAAGGCCTTGGCGGTTCCTCGAGAGATGGCATTGGGCATGCATGCTCCCGGTTGGGAGAACCACGTGACTGCTAGGAGTCAACAAAGCAGTGAGGATACTTCTCTCCATGTTCCAGCGAAGGGATCCAGTGGAGATTTACCAGACGGTATTTCTTCCTACGCCGAGGAAATCAACACCCTTCCGGTGCAACCGGATGTCGTCATCGCACAGGCGACCGCCGCGACGGAGGAGGACACTACTATACCCGCTCTGGTGAGCAAGGCCCCAATTGACCATTTATTACAGCAGCACCATGACCAACCAAGGACCGAGGGCACAGGCCCCTATGGACCCTGAAATACATAAGTTGTTGGCAGTAACAGGCTGTGGTAGGCAGGCCAAGACTGATTCATCCAGAGACATTGAGGAGCCTACAGCCCTTACCAACCTTACCCAGGACAATCAGTGGGTAGCAAAATCTACACAGGACAGAGGAAACTGGGTGGGGTTCAACGATGATCCTGCTGGGGGAGGGATGGCTGAGTACCTAGCTTTCTCCAGGGAAGGGTCAGAAAAGGGGGGATCCCCAGTTAATGCGCAGGTCACCCAGAACCTGGTATAGATGTTCTGGGGGTACTCGAATGATATATAAGGTTGTGTGCAGTTTTTAAAGTCTAAGGGGGCTATGCACTAAGCAGTGATAAGTCATTTTAAGAGCGCAAAGTGCTCTTAGAACGAGAAGTTCTGCCAAGCGCGATTCACAGAGCCGCGCAAACAGGCACTTTGCGCGCTAAAACTGATTTTTTTCAAGAATATTTCAAAGTCTATCTTTGCTCGTACGATCAGCTGTTTGCGCTGAAACCTGCCCTTCTGCGGGATTCACTATGCAACGCAAACTTATCGTACACAAAAGTTGCGCTGAACAAAGCTCACCAGCTAAAGGCAGGTGATAAAAAAAGCTGGACTTTGAAAAATGTCTTTGTTTACATTTTTGCAGGCGCAACACCCATACAACAGGCCTGCGGGTGTCACCGGCTGACCCGCGGGGGTCCCCGAGGGAGGCTGGGGGTGCCGCGGGTGTCCCCTGCTGACCCCGCGGGGTTCGGGGGTCCCACGCATGTACCCAGCTGACCAAGCGGGAGTCCCGGGGTCCCCGCGGGCCTGCGGTACCAATGTTGTGCCTACAAAAAAATAAACAATATTTCTAACTAAATACACCCCCCTCCCCCCGCCCCCTAATACATACAATACAGTAATGGGCAAAATTACTATTATGCACATATGGATAATAATGCATTTGCCCATTTAAAATACATATAAATCACAATAAAAACAGTAAATACATATTACACTTACCTTTTCCAGGCACCCACGATGAAGGCTGTCTTCATGCTCATCTTCATCCTGCCCATGTCCCTTCCAAAAGCTGCAAAACATAAAAAACATTCAAAATAGCCAATGTAATGTCCCCTAACCCTTAATCACCTTAGCGGTCATTAACCGCTATAGTCATTAAGGGGTTAACCCACCCTCACCCACCACTCGGGAGGCCTATTCACCCTTCCCGTCTACCCACCCCGTGAGGCCTAACCACCCACTACCCACAAGGAGGCCTACCCAGCCTGGCTTGGGGACATTACCCACTTCCCCCACCCCCGTTAAACACAATAAACAACACTATATTTAACTATGTCAAACTTGTGCAAGCCCTTGGCTGATTCAGAAGATCCGCTTGCCTGGCTTCAGTAGACTGGCATCGCTCTGATTGGCTGGTAAGAAAGTTCCCACGCTCAGATTGGTTGTAGTATTTCATGAATGGACTCTGAAATACTATAAGAATCCCTTAGCCAATCTATTTGTGAGATTCTAAGCGCCAGAACAGCAGCGGCAAATTTTAATGTACCAAAAGATGCTCTGCAAGAAATAGCAGCGAGCCGGCTTCAGAAATTTCAGGTCGAAATATTTTCTAAGTTCCACTTCTGCCGCCCAAGTTCTGAGAATTAAACGTAGTGGTCGCGGTTGGGATTTTATGCCAATGTTAATTCCAGGACGTTTGGAGCTAAATTGCGGTCAAGTTATTACAAGTCAACCGGAGCAGATACAGTGGCGCCGTCAGGAACCTCATGCCGATTTGAGTTCCAGGACACTTCTGGCTAAGTTCCGGTCAACTAAAACCTTTGTTTTACATTCTATTTAAGCTACGAAAGTCTGGTTTTGTAGCCCAGACCCCCAGTAAGTGTGTCTTTATTATGTATTTTGTGTCCCATTGTGTTTACGCCTATTTTAAGTGAATAAATTATCATTTGTTTTACCAACTTGTTTTGCTCAGTGAATGATCCCGGTAAAAAGGTGTATAGCATAGCCTCCCGGCCGCTACTTCTCTGCCTTGACCTTTCCAGTGTAAGTCCTGTTAGGTGCAGGCAGTGGAGGGGTTTATTCCTTCTTTAGGCTCTGTGTGTGTATTCCAGACTTGGATACATTTCAGGTATCCAAGGACAGGCCTAGCAACTACAAGAGAGTGTCAGTCGGAGAGAAGGAAACTGATTGGTTCATCCAAAAGTAGTGATCACCAATCAGTATTCAACCTGTTCTGTTATGGGGCAGGGTTTTAAACCCCAATCTCAGGTTATAAATTCTGACACTCTCCTAAATTGAGGGAGAAGAGTCAGGAGTGTGATCCTGTTTGATCCTTTCTCCGCCACCTGTGGAGCGAGGAGCCTCTTCCTCCATCCCACCAGGGGATGAGAGGAAAGTGTAACAGGCCTGAAAGGGGCCAAATGCCTGAGTCATGGCTCTGACCAGCATGGGAGACGAGAGAAAAGGGATACCTCTGTGCTTGCTGTATTATTACCATCTGCCTGCAATAAAGCCAGTTGTATCAGAAACAATGTGATTACTGTCTGCTGCTGTGATGGAAGACAAGGTGTCAGTATGGAACATCCCCTGCCCCTGCAGAGAATCTATGCTGACTGGAGGCGCTGCACCAATGAAAAATAAAGGTAACCTGCACCCCTGTTCTGGCTCTCTCCACACCATCGCGGAGCACTAAGCCCTCCTGTTTACCAACAGGTCACAGCACAACACACTAAGTAGTAGCCAGAGATGAAGCATACCCCCCCAAATATCACTTAGGGTGGGGGTACAAGGGCTAAAGCTGTTAACTGCCTTGTCTCCCGTGACAGGCTTGTGTGTATTTCTTTTTGTCTTTTTGAGGTCCCCTCTGGTGGACCTCCATTTAGGAGTGCTTGGGAAGTTGCTCCAGCATACACAGCTGCAAGGGGACATTTCCAGTAGAATAAATAGGACAGCACGAGCGTGGATTGTGTGCTTTTCATTTCTGGGGCAATTAACACGTCTCACAGTGCGATACTCGGCATTGGCACTGAGTGAATCCCGGGGACAGAACACTATGAATAGGGCTCAGTTATATATTTATATCTAATTGTTTATTAAACATTATCAGAAAAGTGACGTTATTAATTCCTGGATGGATCAGAGATATATTAACATGCTGACGTGACCATTGAATATCTGAATAATGGTGTAACCCTGTTCCCTATCTTCTCACAGACCCATTCCCAAAAAACTATAGGCATCTCCTGGCTTTTATTTTTGCCATTGATGAGATAAACAGGAATCCGACATTTGCCCAATGTCACTCTGGGATACCATGCATACGATTCTTGGCAGTGTGAACAAAGCTATAGAGAGTGTGATACAGTATTATCGGGGCCCGGGAAGACAGCCCCTAATTACTGCGCAGCAGCACGGCAAACTGGAGGTTTTATTTGGAGATCTGTCCTCACTCACATCTTTACCGATAGCACAAACACTGAGGATATACGGGTACTCACAGGTAGGTGATGTTTCTATTACAAGTTGTAGTATCACCTCTGTTGCAAACAAAAAAAACAGTAAAATATCATTCAATGATATCTCATAAGGGGAAACTGCAGGAAAAGTGGCGGTGCATCTGCTGCTGCTGAAGATGGATTTGAAACCACAAACTGCAAACTACAAAAGCTAGGTGCAAAAATGTATTTGGGGCATGATAAAAACAGCCAAAAGGACACTCTAACGCGTTTCACGTGGTATCCCACGCTTTTATCAAAGAGATAATATAACAACACGATCGCATACTAAATACCCCAAATTCCCTGTCCAATCCTATGACGCTACGTTACTAGGGCCAATGGAAGTCGCGGGCGTCACACCCCTGTAACTAGTGTGGGGCACGTAAGCCTGAAACACAGCCAGCTGAACTTCCCTGTGTGATTGCAAGGGAGGTAATGTGTCCTCCCAGCTATGACGCGACGGCCCGTCCGGCCAATCAGGTGCCTATTAGGACGGGGAGTCCTGAAAGTAAACAAAGCACTTTTAGAAATCTTTACTAGGGGGAGAGGGGAATGGTGGGTATATTAATAAAAACATAGAACATACTGGGTCACTGCTATAATGCATATTTCATTAATTTAGCTTGTAATACTTAATGTAGCAATAATTAAAGAAACAATGACCCACATATTGACGTGAAAAAAATGAAAAACCACTATCAACACTATAGTGGAACAATATATAAAAACACACAAATAGCTGTACATTACCGTCACAATACACAAATATATGTAACAATATATAATTATGCTCTCCATGCAACCATGTTCTGTTAAAGAGACAATGTTCTTTTGAAAAATTCTTTGAAATTTATTGCAATCAAATAATATGACTTTGGCATTATATGTATGATCAATACCACTAAAAGGGTTTTTTATTGTTACATATATTTGTGTATTGTGAGGGTAATGTACAGCTATTTGTGTGTTTTTATATATTGTTCCACTATAGTGTTGATAGTGGTTTTTCATTTTTTTCACGTCAATATGTGGGTCATTGTTTCTTTAATTATTGCTACATTAAGTATTACAAGCTCAATTAATGAAATATGCATTATAGCAGTGACCCAGTATGTTCTATGTTTTTACTAATATACCCACCATTCCCCTCTCCCCCTAGTAAAGATTTCTAAAAGTGATTTGTTTACTTTCAGGACTCCCCGTCCTAATAGGCACCTGATTGGCCGGACGGACGTCGCGTCATAGCTGGGAGGACACATTACCTCCCTTGCAATCACACAGTGAAGTTCAGCTGGCTGTGTTTCAGGCTTACGTGCCCCACACTAGTTACAGGGGTGTGACGCCCCCCGAGCTTCCGATTGGCCCTAGTAACGTAGCGTCATAGGATTGGACAGGGAATTGTGGGTATTTAAGTATGCGATCGTGTTGTTATATTATCTCTTTGATAAAGCGTGGGATACCACGTGAAACGCGTTAGAGTGTCCTTTTGGCTGTTTTTATCATGCCCCAAATACATTTTTGCACCTAGCTTTTGTAGTTTGCAGTTTGTGGTTTCAAATCCATCTTCAGCAGCAGCAGATGCACCGCCACTTTTCCTGCAGTTTCTCCATTCATCTTTTGGTAGGAGCCCGCTAGACAGGACCAGGATATCCCCAAGGTCAGCAGTGAATAATTTATTTACTTCATTTATGTGATCAGTCCTACACATTGCTCAGACTACCACATAAGATCTACCTATACAGGCTAGTGGTAAGTGTATGGGAGTGTATTTATTATTGGACTATTTGGATTCCTGGGTCTCATGAACTGTCTCATGCAATGAATATGTTTATATATCATGAATAAGGCAATTGTCTGCTACTGGTTAGCATCACAAGTGGGTGTTTCCACTCCCCTTTCCTTTTGCATGTCTCATAAGGGGAAAATAAATTCCTTCCTGACTCCAAATATTGGCAATCAGATTTCTCCCTGGATCAACATTCTTTCCAGTGTTGATTTATTTTGGTATTTGGCTCAGTACAGAGGCGCCAGCCTTTATTTTAATACCTCACTAGGCGTACCGCTCTGAATACAAGGTCATGACGCGCTATGTTTTTCAATCGTATAGCAATTGACTCTGGTTTCTCTCAGGTTTCTATCGGGCGCAGAAAATTGCATTTTAGCGTTGTCTGCAATACCGTCTAGAAACTCAAGTGGGCGATCGCGAGCTGTTTGTGGCGAAAATAGGATTAATCAGCGCATTAATAAAGGCAGTATGCTCGGCTGATTAATCCTAATTCGCGTTGGGACTGAAGGGGTTAAATTTATGTGCACCACACAAGTAGTATTTTCCCTTCTATGCATTGTTGTCCCCTTTTTGCAGGCTAGTCTCTACCTGCAGTGCTGAATAACAGGAGCCGTTCCATTAAGACTGCTAACTCAGGAACGGAGTGAGCCAGCACCCTGATTTTTGGTGTGCAGCCTCAGTGTATCCCCCCAAGCACACACATATTAAAAATATAACTGAAAGTCAAGTGGAACAGATGTTTTTATTAAAGTGTATTACTGTGTGCAATTTTAAAAGTCAGGACAGGAAACTTTTTCCTGTCCGCCTTTGTAAGTGAATGCATTAAGGAACAAATATTATGCATACATGAGCTGAGGGGTATTTCCCACTGCAGCTTCAAAAGCCCCCTGTTGAGGCAATGCCTATGGGTCTAGAGATGTGAGGGAGATGAAAGGACCCAGAGTCTTAAAGTGTGCCTTAACCGGGATGTTTCTGAGTAGCAGATCCTGTTCCTCATCCTGGATATTTCACACCTTGGGACCAAACTCCAGATGTTGCATCCCCAGAAACGAGAGGCCTCTTTTTACTCAGCAGTGCTACCAAGCTGCTCACTGAGCATGCTCAGAGCTACCCGGGCTGGCCTTAGGATTTTCCCACGTTACAGGGCAGGCTCTGATAGGAGGAAGATAATTCCTTGCCAATCGGATGAGGCTAATGAAAAACTCCAAGCACCCCTGTAATTAAAAAGGCCTGTAAATCTCATTCCTGTGGTTGTCACCTGTTTTCTTCAATCGGATAAGATCTAAGTACAGCGGCTGCAATTCCAGAACGCAAGGGGTTAAAAACATCGCAACAAGGAAACTAGCCCTGCTTCAGGATTTCGTTAGCCCTGGGGATTCCAGAACGAACCCCAAAGAACCAGAACAGACTTTTTACATTACATGGAAATAACGGGCTGGCAACTTGCGCCCCTTGCAAAAGGACTGCAATTTAAAAGACTTTATTTCTGTGTTTCTCGTTCAGTGGACCATTTATCCCTTTCCCCCATTTAAGTAAGTGTTTTATTAAGTGTATTTTGAAGTTGTCGTGTGTTTGTCTAGTAAGGAAATAAATGACAATTTATTTTGCTTAATTTGTTTGCTCAATTGAGAATCCCTTAATATAAAAATTATTGATAAGTTCCGTCCATCGTGACGCTGTTGTCTTAAAAGTCTAGTAGCAATTCAACCTACTGTACAGCCATACAGTTCTGCAAGACTGTGTGCGTGTGTGCGTGTGTGCGTGTGTGCGTGTGTGTGTGTACAGTAATTGTAATTTGAAAATTTATATTTGAAGCAGAGATTAACTGTTCCAGCATCCATCCCCTACGATGCTCTGCTGGGAACCCCTATTTCATCCACTCCAGCACCCATCCACGCAGATGTCAACAGCACTCCTCGCACCAGATCCAGCTCCTTTGCCCGCATGCTGAATGGTTTAAGTTGTGTCGATATCCCTGACAATTCTGTGGTGCAAAAGATTGATCATATTTTGGAGACCATGTTAAATAGGGATAGGCGTATGGAGAAGATGGAGAGGAACATGGAGAAGATGGAGAGGAACATGGAGAAGTTGGAGAGTAACATAGCGGGGATAAATTCTTTGCTTGGAGTTCCTGGCCCTGTATGTGGGACGCAGGAGCAGGAGGGTGGCCTGGACGTGTACCTGTATGCCATTGATGAGGATGTGATGAACAACCCGGTAAGACCACAACAGAAAATGTCAACCCCGATAAGGCCACTGCGACAGGAGGAAAGTATCCCACTACAACAGGAGGAATGCATCCTCCCAGACCACCTACCCTCACCCTCTGCCAGAAGCACACCCGCTCCCAGAAGCACACACGCTTGCATTGAAACGCTGCCAGACATCATCTTGCGCGACCTGCCCCAGCAAGTCCGGGAGAATACAAGATCGGAAGTGCTGGTGTAGCCCAGAAATATGCCCTGTACATCTTTAAACACCACATCAGCTATGAGATGTACAGCGGGTGGACCCAACGTTAATTATGAAAGGAATAGAATCAAGAAGGCTCTGCCAGAAAATTTAAGGAGAACAATATTGGAGGAAGTGCAGCGTTATTTTACTGTTACCGATAATTTAATGAGAACGTGAGAGACACCATCAATGGCCTTTTGAGGCCTATAAGGGCTCGTCCCTGGAAGGACAGACCATTGGGGATCGACTTTGCTGCTGCTTGATTGTTCTGTTGTTCAAAAGTTATAAAATAATGTTTTTACTCCAAAAAAATGTAAAAAGTTGATTTTTTTAAATTGTTTCATTGTTTCATTGTGTCACCTTTTATAAAACATACAGTAAGTACCGTATAACATTTCACATAATGGTTCCTTCAAGAAGGCTACAAGAATTTTCCTGAATGGCCCAGGGAGGGGGGGTGGAGGGCGTGTTGATAAGTGGTTGCATTACCGTTGTCTTGTTACTGTAGTAAGACTGTGTGCGAGGTGGGTGCACTTAAAATCAGAATTTTAGAGCACTTAAGACTGATAAGATTATGGGACCTTAACCACCCAGTGTCCAAGCACTTCTCTGAATGTCGACAGGGAGGTGTTAGAAATATTTCATTCTTGGGTATTGAATTAGTTCACAATAAATTGAGAGATGGTGATCATGTCAATTTGTTAAACCAAAGGGAGGCATATTGGATTTTTATTCTTAGAACACGTTACCCCCTTGGTTTAAATATTGAATGGCATATGGGCCACTTTCTCTGATTGTCATATGCCCTGGGCCGTTTGTATATTTCAGTATCCACTATATAATATGCAAAATTATGTCCTTTGAGTCCGTAAACATATTTATCATGATACAGTAACTTGTGATTTCATGATTACATACGTATTTTAAAGAATGTTATAACATGTTATGCTGATTTATCACCATTTATCAAGCTGCTAATAGTTTGTTGGGATTATAGCACCATGGTTTATATGTTTATGTTTTTACATATTTATTTATTTAGGTATTTTGTTATGACTATTGTTATTTGTCAATTTTGTTTCTCTTCATATATTCTTTTTTCTCCTTTTTTTGTGCTTCCTTTACAGTTCTTGTTATTGATTTTAATTGTCATTATTTGTGATTTGACCAGGTATAGGGGAAGGGAGGCTTAGGGAAGTACCTCTCGGTCCTTTTGGACCAGGGGGAATGGGCCAGATGAAGAGGTAGTCCCTCGAAACGTCGCCCCCCTAGCATACTTTCCGTTCTCCGTTTTTTTTGTGTATATTCCTTATGTTTCATGTTTTTTCCCCTTTTCCTTCTTTCCCCCCCCCACCCCTCACTTTGTGACATGCCCATTTGTGATACTGGTTTCTGAAAACACATTTGATTTATTTCTGGTTCATTTTATTATTAAATGTTTATTCTGCATTACAACTGTTTTCATCATTTAGCTATTAGACAGTGAGTGCTGGTACTTACATAGATTTGTTAGTACTATACAGGGGAATAAGGGTCCCCTTTTGTTCCGTGCACCCTGCAATTGCATATATTTAACACCATCAGAGTGCTGTCTATCGTCCCCTTTTACCCTTAGGTAAGAATAAATAATTACACCAAACTTTAATGTAGTTTTACATTATAAATCCTATAGGTTACAAACGTTGGTTATAACAAAACCATATCACGCAATGTTTTAAAGAGCAAAATGGATATACTGTAGCACAACAAAGATTGTTGATTTGATACGTTATGCGTAGTTAGCCCTCTTTTTATGTTGTACACATGTTCGTATAAGCGTCGCTTGACCGGTCTGGTGGTCATGCCCACATACTGCAGACCGCAGGGACATTCAAGTAGATAAATAACGTATGTGCTTTTACATGTGATATGATTTTTAATGTTATAATTTTTTAAGGTGTTGTTTGATGTAAAATTTGATTTTTTTTACACTATATTTGCACGCAGTACACCTATTACATGGAAAATATCCTTTATGTGTGATGGCATTACGTGGAGTACTTTGCAATGAGGGACAGCTCGGAGCCAGCTTCTGTCCTATATTGGGTGCTCGAGTGAATACAATCTGGGGATGTTCTGGCAATATACCCTCTAGTTCTTTATCTTTTTTAAGAATTGGCCAATATTTCCTAAAGATTCTTCGTATATTGGGCGCCATTTGGTTGTATTGTGTTACAAAAGCTAAATTCACAGGTTTTGTTGTATTCTTATTTTCAGGAGACTGGACCTCTCCATTGCTGCAACTTCACTTATTATATTATCCAGATTTTGAGATTAATATTTTCTTTCTATAAATTTTTGCTTTAAATCTTCAGCTTGGGTATGGAACATTTCAACACTTGAACAGTTCCGTTTTAATCGGATGAATTGGCCTTTGGGTATATTTTTAACCCATGTTGGGTTATGGTGACTGTGTGCATGTAAGTAATTATTGGCTTGTACAGGTTTAAAGTATGTGCTGGTTTCTATACAGTTATTTTTAGTTGAAATGATTAAATCCAAATATTCTATTGATGTAGAACTAGAATTAAATGTAAATGAAAGATTAAGGGTGTTGTTATTCATATATTTTTTGAAATCTTCTAGTTGTGACAATGTGCCCGACCAAATAAAAATAATATCGTCGATGTAGCGCCGCCATAGGACCAAATTTGCTCCATAAGGACAGCTGGACCAGATATGGTGTTGTTCCCAGCTGCCCATAAATAAGTTAGCATAACTAGGAGCAAATTTGGTACCCATGGCGGTGCCACATACCTGTAAATAATACGTGTTATTAAAATTAAAAAAATTGTGAGATAAAATGAATTTAATGCCAGAAATTAAAAATAACTTAAACTCTGTGGAAATAGACTGATCTTTGTTTAATGTTTCCAAAATGGCTATACAACCTTTTTCGTGGTTTATAACTGTGTATAGTGAATTAACGTCTGCCGTTACAAAATGATAATGTGGTTGCCACCGAATGTCCTTAAGGGTCTGCAGTATGTGGGTTGTGTCCCTTACATAAGAGGGCAACTGCATAACGTACGGTTGTAATTTACTGTCAATGTACTGGGATAAATGGGAAGTGAGGGACTGAATTCCTGATATTATTGGACGGCCGGGGGGTAATTCTAAATTTTTGTGTATTTTGGGTATTATGTAAAATAATGGTATACGTGGATATAAGTTATACAGAAAATCAAACTCTTGTTTGCCTGCTGAGAGAAGTTTCACTTACACACTTTCACTTTCACTTACACACGCCGGCGGGCGTGTGCAACGCTCTATCTACAGACCGGATCGGTTGCAGCAGCTGTCTGAGCAGCAGAGAGGGGATACTCTCAGATTTATCCACCGCTTGTTTACATCTGCCGTCCAGTGAGTGGGCAGTTCACCCATTGCAGCAGTGTGTCCAATCGACATTCCATTGTCCTTTTATCACGTTTTTTATTTTTTATATGTCCTGTATATCATTATATGTTTATTAAATTTTTTTATATTAGTATTCACCTTGTATCTCAGCTGATGCTTATTAGTTATATATGTTGTGAGTTTATATGTAGTCCTTTTTTTGTTATACAGTATCACGCTATGTATTGTGTTTCTCTTTTATTTTAAGCACATCACTAAGTCTGGAGCCTATCCCTGGCTATCAAACTGGTTGGATATATATCCTTTTTTATCTACAGGCGCCTCTTGTTATACATATCCTCTTTTCTCTGTTATCATTCTGACCAGGGGGTCAGAAATTGTATTTCGGGCAGCCCCTTGTATGTGGACTATTATCCCCATCTAAGGTTTTACAATATAAATTGTTTTTACTATCTAGTTAGCGCTACCTAATCTCTGTTTTTTTAACTGTTTCCTCCCCAAAAGGTTAGCAGCTTTCTAGTTTAAATATGTCTCAACTCTTTGCACAGCGAGTGAGCAGAAACATTGATATTAATCGTATATTTTCAGATGAAAATATTCCTATTGAGGTTGATAATGTCCAAAATGATTTGCAGGAAATGGCAGACAAATTGGAAAAATTATTAGTGAATGAAAATAAACAACTTTGGGATGCGATTACCATTGAGAAATATGTGGAACAAAAACGTATCCCACGTGGCTTAAGGTTATTCAAAAAGCCCACTACTGATTTTCAGAGTGATTCATTTATTCTCGAATGGAATCGCATACTCGACAATTGTTCATTCGAACTTATGCGTCTATTAATATCTAAACGCAAAGTCTGCCTTCAAACATTGGATAAAGAAATTAATGATATGGAGGGATATTTTGACAAATATAAAGATAATTGCGAATTACCCATGTTGGAGACCAGAATTAAGAGCAAAATGGATAAATTACAAAAAGAAACTATTATTTCTAAACAAATAAAGTTCCAACGGGACAAAGTTGATTATGCTACTGGTTGCTATAGGAATTGGAAAAAACCTAGACAGGAAAATGAAAGGTATAAATCTGACAAAGAGAAGTATTCAAAAGACTACTCTCATAAAATACCATCTAATTATAGGAAAAACATTCCTAGCATCAGACATAATTCCACTGAGCCAGTACAATTTGTCTCCCCAAAAATACACAAGAAAAGCTATATACAGCCTAAAACTAATCCGGCTCCCCATACATTAAGATCTAACACTTTGGTTCCTCAGCCACCATCACTAAATCAATTGGAAAGAGATATGGACAATATTTTTGAACAATACAATCATCAAAATAAATATCAACCTCTAATTGATTTAGATAAGGAACGTCACCACACCCGCTCCAGTCGAGAAGAAGAGAAAACTGTGTTCTCTTTTTTAGATTGGAGACAATCCAGGGACCCAATACATGCAAAAGAAGCAATAAGGGATTTATTGGGGAAAGACGGTCCTACAAGGGACCCACACAACAAAAAACGAAAAAACACCTTAGAGGAAAGAGAGGAGGGCGAAAGAATGGAAAAGGTATTAAAACAGTAAAATCAACGTCTGCATATAAAAGTATTTTTAATATCAGTAAATATCCCATTTCTTCCAAAGAAAGTAAACTACTATCCAAAGGCCTATCCTTTGCTCCCGTTACAGGCCCCGACAGCTTTAAACTGTACATAGACGTGCAAAGATATGTGTAAAAACTGTGTCTAAAGAAGTACTTTCTCAGGGATGCTTTGTCTAAAGCAGATACGAATAGCAATCTGCCAATATCCATTACACCCCAAATTAGTACCACATTTAGGAACCCATCCACTTTTTCCCCGAAGTTTGTAAGTGGTCCTTTTGTGGACACTTTTGCCAAAATGGTGACTGACGACATTGAAACTCAAAGTCGTACGTTCAAAATTAAAAATGAGAGAGGACAGGAGGGAGGGACAGTGGACAGGAGTATTTTTAATTTTAAATGTACGACTTTGAGTTTCAATGTCGTCAGTCACAATTTTGGCAAAAGTGTCCACAAATGGACCACTGACAAACTTCGGGGAAAAAGTGGATGGATTCCTGAATGTTACACTAGTTTGGGGTGTGGTCGATATTGGCAAATTGCTATTCATATCTACTTTTGACAAAGCATCCCTGAGATAGTACTTCTTTAAACACAATTTTCGCACATATCTTTGCACGTCTATGTATAGTTTAAAGCTGTCGGGGCCTGTAACTGGAGCGAAGGATAGGCCTTTGGATAGTAATTTACCTTCTTTGGAAGAAATGGGGTATTTACTGGTATTGAAAATATTTTTATATGCAGACATTGATTTTACTGTTTTAATACCTTTTCCATTCTTTCGCCCTCCTCTCTTTCCTCTAATGTGTTTTGTCGTTTTTTGTTGTGTAGGTCTCTTGTAGGGCTATCTTTCCCCAGTAGATCACTTATTGCTTCCTTCGCATGTATTGGGTCCCTGGATTGTCTCCAATCTAAAAAAGAGAACGTAGTTTTCTCTTCTTCTCGACTGGAGCGGGAGTGGTGGCGTTCCTTATCTAAATCAATTAGAGGTTGATACTTGTTCTGATGGTTATATTGTTCAAAAATATTGTCCATATCTCTTTCCAATTTAATTAGTGATGATGGTGGAGGAACTAAAGTATTGGGTCTTGATGTGAAAAATGAAAGGAGGATACCTGGCGCTTAAAGAGTCACTGTGTCCTTATGAAACAGTCTGATCTTTAAAGAGTGTCTCAAAGTCCAAAACTTGAAGTGGATGGCTGTAGTTTTTCTTCACTGCTGCTGTTCTTCAATACACCTGAAATTGATAAAAGGGTACACCATTGCGCAGTACTACTGATGTTTGATGTTAACCCCTTATTGCCAACTTCCCCAGTGTGGACTGAATACACTTACAGGAGTGTTTCTTTCAGGATACAGTGGAGACAATCTGTGCTTTATTCCCTTTCCGTTCTTTATACACCACGAATCCCCTGGGTGCTTCCTTTGTCTCTTGGGATTTCGTGATTCCCAGAATCACCCGAACTCCACGAGCCCCCAGACAAGGATTTAAACAATAGCAAAGAAGGGGGTCACAAATTTATTAAAAAACGGCTTTAACAAGCCTAAAAATGGCTGATTAGCCTGCACTAAAAACAAGTGGATGGTTACTCACATGTACTCACATGAATACATGCGTATCAAAACTTCATAAGGATGCCGTCCGCAGCTTGTGCCTCCTGTGTTTGCTCCGGATGAGAAGGGCTCTCTCACAGCATAACTTCTCCGGTTAGGTGTAATAGAGTCTCTCCCTCCACTGGGCTGCGTTCCGGATTGCAACCGAGGGTTCTGGCAGACTCCTCACCTCTCAAACCACAGTTGCTGCACTGTACTGCTCTCGCGGGATCCTAACTCCTCCCACGCAACCACTCCCGCTCCAGTCGAGAAGAAGAGAAAACTACGTTCTCTTTTTTAGATTGGAGACAATCCAGGGACCCAATACATGTGAAGGAAGCAATAAGGGATCTACTGGGGAAAGATGGCCCTACAAGGGACCTACACAACAAAATACGACAAAACACATTAGAGGAAAGAGAGGAGGGTGAAAGAATGGAAAAGGTATTAAAACAGTAAAATCAATGTCTGCATATAAAAATATTTTCAATATCAGTAAATACCCCATTTCTTCCAAAGAAGGTAAATTACTTTCCAAAGGCCTATCCTTCGCTCCAGTTACAGGCCCCGACAGCTTTAAACTATACATAGACGTGCAAAGATATGTGCGAAAATTGTGTTTAAAGAAGTACTATCTCAGGGATGCTTTGTCAAAAGTAGATATGAATAGCAATTTGCCAATATCGCCCACACCCCAAACTAGTGTAACATTCAGGAATCCATCCACTTTTTCCCGAAGTTTGTCAATGGTCCATTTGTGGACACTTTTGCCAAAATGGTGACTGACGACATTGAAACTCAAAGTCGTACATTTAAAATTAAAAATGATAACCTTAGTATTGATGAGAAAAACACACGACGTGCACTTGAAGAAAATGACCAAATTATTATAAAACCTGCTGACAAGGGGGGAGGGTTGGTAATTATGGATAAATCCTATTATATCAAGGAATCATTACGAATCTTGGGAGATAAATCCACTTACCAACTCCTCCCCTCTGACCCAACTATCCAATATCAAAAATTACTTTTAATTTTCTCACTATAGGACTAGACAAGCAAATTATCACCAAACAAGAGTTTGATTTTCTTTATAATTTATATCCACGTATACCATTATTTTACATAATACCCAAAATCCACAAAAATTTAGAATTTCCCCCCGGCCGTCCTATAATATCAGGAATTCAGTCCCTTACCTCCCATTTATCCCAGTATATTGACAGTAAACTACAACCATACGTTATGCAGTTGCCCTCCTATGAAAGGGACACAACCCACATACTGCAGACCCTTAAGGACATTCAGTGGCAATCACATTATTATTTTGTCACTGCAGATGTTAATTCACTATACACAGTTATAAACCACGAAAAAGGGTGCATAGCCATCTTGGAAACATTAAATAAAGATCAATCTATTTCCACAGAGTTTAAGTCATTTTTAATTTCAGGTATTAAATTTATTTTATCTCACAATTTTTTTAATTTCAATAACACGTATTATCTACAGGTATGTGGCACCGCCATGGGTACAAAATGTGCTCCTAGCTATGCTAATTTATTTATGGGCAGCTGGGAGGAACATCATATTTGGTCCAGCTGTCCCTATGGAGCAAGTTTGGTCCTATGGCGGCGCTACATCGATGATATTTTTTTTTTTTTTGGTCGGGCACTTTGTCACAACTAGAAGATTTCAAAAAATATATGAATAATAACACTCTTAACCTGTCATTCACATTTAATTCAAGTGCTATATCAATAGAGTATTTGGATCTTATAATTTCGGCTAAAAATAACTGTATAGAAACCAGCACATACTTTAAACCAGTACAAGCTAATAATTACTTACATGCACACAGTCACCATAACCCTACACTACCGACACGCTTTATTGCGCATCGGCCAGATCCGCAAGCCGGGAGATTTCCCGGCTTGCTAGTGGCCGCCCCTCGGCGTGCCGCGCGTCATAGACGCGCGGTCACGCGTCTTCGGGAGCCTGCGCCCCCTGCACGCGCGTCCAGGGCTCCCCGAGGGAGCCCTAGTGTCCCGCGATGTGGGGGACGGCGGCAGGGGGTTCCGGGGGACCCGGCGGACCCAGCAGCGGTAGGGAGAGCGCCCCGATCGGAGGGTGCTCTTCCGCTGCTTCGGCGCGCGCCCGTCACCCTCGGGCGCGCGCCAGGCTACTGCTGCGGCCAAGAACGGGCAAATGCTCGAATAAACTTGGCCGCAGCAGTACATGGGTTAAAAATATACCCAAAGGCCAATTCATTCGATTAAAACGCAATTGTTCAAGTGTTGAAATGTTCCATACACAAGCTGAAGATTTAAAACAAAAATTTATAGAAAGAAAATATTCTTCTTCAAATTTGGATAATATAATAAGTGAGGTTGCAGCAATGGAGAGGTCAAGTCTCCTGAAATATAAGAATAAGAACACTACAAAACCTGTGAATTTAGCTTTTGTAACGCAATACAACCAAATGGCACCCAATATACGAAGAATTTTTAGGAAATATTGGCCTATTCTTAAAAAAGATAAAGAACTTGAGGGTATATTGCCAGAACATCCCCAGATTGTATTTACTCGAGCACCAAATATAGGACAGAAGCTGGCTCCGCCCTGTCCCCCATTGCAATGTATTCCAAGCAATACCATCACACATAAAGGATATTTTCCATGTAATAGGTGTACTGCGTGCAAATATAGTGTAAAAAAAAACAATTTCACATCAAACAACACCTCAAAAAATTATAATATTAAAAATCATATCACATGTAAAAGCACATACGTAATTTATCTACTTGAATGTCCCTGCGTTCTGCAGTATGTGGGCATGACCACTAGATCGGTCAAGCGACGCTTATATGAACATGTGTACAACATAAAAAGAGGGCTAACTACTGTACGCATAATGTATCAAATCATTTTCTTCAAGTGCATGGTCAAAATCCAACAGGACTAAAGTGTTTGGCGATAGAAAATGTTACACCTAACTGGAGAGGAGGAAACGTTGTGAGCCTACTGGGGAGGAGAGAATCCTTTTGGATCTATGAACTTCGCACTCTCTCCCCACTGGGCCTCAACGTTGACTTCGATTTAAAAGCTTTTCTGGTAAACTAATATTTGATGTACTGTATCCTTTTTGCTCTTAAAATTCTTGCATGACCAGGTTTGTAATAACCAATATATATGACTCATAGGGCCTATCATGCAAAAATTGCATCGAAGTTAGGTGCATAAATAAAGGTATTAACTGTTATCTGGTTCTCTGTGCAAAGATAGATATTATCTGCTTTTTAAATATGCATATTTCGTTATATTATGTAAATGTTTATTGAGTTTATTATGTCATGTATGTCTTATTTACACACAAGTTTTGAGGTATGGTATAACCACTAATAAGTTTAAATATTCACTGTAGGTGTTTTCTATATATTTTACATTTGTTTACACATTGTTGTATAGGGGTATAAGTTCTATGGATGAGCACCATTATAAAGACTTGGTACATTTAACACATATATTCTCACCTTCTTAGCGTATATTTATATTGCACACATATAGATTTTTACACATTAATAATATATAATAATTTAATAAGTTTATGTAACACATATTTTTATAGGCTTATCCTCATATGGCCCATATTGTAATATAAATATCACTTTTATTTTCAATTTGTTTTGTTTTGTTTGTTTGTTTTTATGTGAGTATGTTGTAGAGTGTTTATTTGTTTCAGCTGAGTTACTATGTAGTAACATACCATTTGAATATCCAATTGCACACAGCGCATGTGCCTCTAATCAGAGCACAAACATTAACTATACTGAGAGCCCATTGCGCATGTGCAACACTTGCCAGGTGAATTAGGACTAATTATGGACTCGTATATAACGGACAATTATGGACACAATGACTGAACCCCTGAGGAAGAAAGCAGCACGCTTTCGAAACGCGTAGGGTGGCATTTTTGGACTCCCACTGTCGCACTGGGGTGCTTTCCCTCTTCCCGAACGGATCCGGTGACTAATCAGCTGTTTCAGGCAGACGTTTATTCTCATACACCAGGCGAATCTGCTGTGGCCGTTCTGAAGCTATTTGCACGTCCTGCACCGCCAGCTGAGAGAAGTTCCACTCACACACGCCGGCGGGCGTGTGCTACGCTCTATCTACAGACCGGATCGGTTGCAGTAGCTGTCTGAGCAGCAGAGAGGGGATACTCTCAGATTTATCCACCGCCTGTTTACATCTGCCCTCCGGTGAGTGGGCAGTTCACCCATTGCGGCAGTGTGTCCAATCGGCATTCCATTGTCCTTTTACCCAGTTTTTTATTTTCTATATGTCCTGTATATCATTATATGTATATTAAATGTTTTAAATTTACAATCACCTGGTAACTCAGCTGATACTTATTAGTTATATATCTGTGTGTTTGCATGTAGTCCCCCCCTTTTTTTGTCAAACAGTATCATGCTATGTATTGTGTTTTTCTCTTATTTTAAGCACATCACTACGTCTGTACTGTACCTCTGGGGTTAGGCATTTGAATTCATTGACAAAGACAAACCTTTTTTTTAGATTTTTATTATCAACACTTAATCACGGTGATATAATATGTCACACAGCCTGTTCCATATGTGGAATGCTGATCTGTTCCTCCCCTTTCTCCTCCACTTATGGATTATGGATCATTGGTGATGAAGACATCGTACCACACTGTCTGACAGATGAAGATGATGTACTAGGATCAAAACACCTGACCGATTTGACACTGGAGATCAGTTGTTTCCCCCCCCCACCCCCCCGAGCCTGCAGGACCGCAGGATGATTGACAATCGCAGGCGCAATGATTCTGCAATGATCTGCGCTTTCTATGATCGGAAGGGGTATAGGGATGAAAAGGATCGACCGGATTGACACCGCGCACGCGCGGACTTGAAAAGCACGATCGGAGATGACGTGCAATGGCAGAATGGGACCAGGATGCGTTCCAAACGCCAGAAACGAGGAGTGATGACGTCATCAAGATGGATGCCGGACTACACAGGAGCAAGGAGGATGTGAACACCAGAATCTAACATGGAGCACCAACAGCTGGTGTAAAGGAGCACAGATTGGAGATTGGCTAAAGGGACTGTCTCAGCATATGAACTTCATCTACACTAATTGGACAGGTTGCATTGTGGGGATTTGGGGCACTATTTATATGTTACTATTGTGGAATGTATTTATGTCATTGTCACTTGAAAAAGACCACTTAGGTCGAAACGTCATGTTGGCTCAATAAATGAGTTTATTTTGCTCAAATCCGCAGTGCCCTTTGTTCCTTCATTCATCTGTCTTGGACTGATTGCAGGCTTTCGTGCAAACACTGGAGCACCGGTAATTGTATGTTTTTTCTATTTTTGAGGTGTGCAGCATCACTCTATTTGTTCAGAACATATACAACAGTCATGCCCAAGAGCTAACACTCTTGGACCCCAAAACATGGATCAGGGGCAACCAAGTAGACTTGACCTTTATTAGTGAGCCTGGTTACCCCCTCACCGTCACAACTGTTCTGAAGAAGGGAACCCTAGTGGTGAGTCGCGGTTACCTTTTCAAGGGGAGATATTGCCGGGACAATGTGCCTACATATATACGAGAATCAGGCATGATTCCCGTGTATATTTTTAGGGGAACTGACAACTCTGGACCCCAACTACCTAGGCACATTCTGACAACAATTCCTCCTCAAAACCCCCCGTGAAACTCATACCCTAGCAATACCCGCTCGCTGGCATCCCTGAAAAGGCAAAAAGATAACAATTATTTATTACCGCAAATTACAGGTTATGCATATAACGCTAATGGGCTCAAGAGCTGACTCTTCTTGAACCCTTATTTTGGATCAGGGGCATCCAAAAACGGTTGTAACCTTTATTAAGAGCCTGGTTACCCCCTCACTTCACACTAAGTCCTACAAATTGTTATTAAATATGTGTTACTGTTGTCATGTTTCCATTCCTTTTTCTTCTTATTGTTATAAAACCTGTTCTTGTGCCAGGAATACAGTATTTGGCCCAGATTTACAATGGGTGCTACATTTTACTCCTATGTATATGAATGAATGAATGAATGAATGAGGTGTGCTAAAGCGTAGTATCTTTTAGAGTATCTAGACCAAAGGTGGCCAACTTCCGTCCTCAAGGGCCACCAGCCAGGTCAGGTTTTAAGGATATTCCGGCTTCAGCACAAGTGGCTCAATCAGTGGCCCAGGCAATGACTGTGATGGATAGAAGGGAGAGGATGCATTTCCACCAAGCAACTGTCCCCATTCAGTCAATGCAGTAACTGAGTAACCTGACCTGCCTTAAGGACTCCTCCAGATCTTTGTCTTTTGGCTTTGATGCCAGTTTAGAAAATTCTAAGTTCAGAGTTACTTTACTGTTAAAATATAATCCCATGCAGCTGTATAGACTGTGACTGCAAACTAGCTGAGATGGTTATTAGCATCTCTGCTTACTGATGCATTTTCATTTTTTTAGATCAGCTATGGTGCAACAGACCCTCTTCTAGGCAACAAACTTTTCTACCCATCCTTTTTCCAAACCCATCAAAATGACCAGATTCAATACAAAGCAATTTCCAAGTTACTGAGACATTTTGGCTGGACGTGGGTTGGAATTATTGCATCAGATGATGAGGGTGGAGAGACACAGAGTCAGGAGCTGGAAAAAGAGGCCACCAATCATGGAATATGCATTGAGTTCATCCTGAAGATAGCTCGTCTCCAAAGCACAAATAGAAGAGAGCTTAATGCTAGAAACACTGCAATTCTCCAAACCTCAACCTCCCAGGTTGTTGTACTTTGTGGCGCAGTTTCCTTGTCCTGTATTTATTCCGTAGGAAAAGAGTGTGTCGCCATTACCGAAAAGACTCTTATTGTTCCTGCTACTTGGACGTTTCACAGAGATAATAACAATATCTCCATAACACCATTTAATGGCAGTCTGTCATTTACACATCCCAGGAAAATTATCCCAGCCATGAAGAACTTCTTTGAGAACGTTAACCCTGTAAGTCGCCCACATGACCAGTTACTTGAACATATGTGGACAATGTATTTGAAATGTTTATCATCAAATCCATATAGGAACAGGATCATTGAAAGTGTTTACAATGTCCATCTCTACAACTGCACCGGGAAGGAACGTCTTACTGATACTGGCTCTCATGTGTACAATACTCATAGATATGGAACCACTTACCATGTGTACGTGGCAGTGTATGCCATGGCTCATGCTCTGCACAAAATGCACTTATCCTTCTCTAGGAATCCTGCTAAAAAGCATCAACAAAACTATGAATACAAACAGCAGGTAAATATACAAATTGCAGACACTTCCCAGCAAACCCTTTGGTTGCGCTCCTGTGACACATTCTGCTTTACTCAAAATATTAACATTATTAAACATAACAAGTAGCTAAGAGCTGAACTTCCTTTAATGTCTGTTTTATATGAAAGTATCAAGTATGTAGCTTTAAGTCTCTGGGGCCTATGCCGTAAAGGTTAAAAATAAATATCGCCCGGCCATTTATATCGCCGTTTTTTGGAGCGTTGGTATCACGGTATTCCGAAAAGCTTCATTACCTCTCACAGGAAAAATTCCAAAACCGGCGAGTTGCTGCCGGCGATAGGATCGCCTCTCCGTGAGAAAATCTCAACCGAAATTTATGATTTTTAGTATACATTTTCTTCCAAGTGTAGATGAGCTGGGGTTCTCTGGAGCAGAACCACGTTGGTTGGAGGTCCGGGGACCCCCTGCTTCCCGAGATACAGACCCTGTTAGGGAGTGCTGGTATCTCCTATGCATTTAAATGTCCCGGTGACGTGACATGGGAATCCAATGCATAGGAGATACCGGCACCCCATAACGGGGCCAGTATCTCGGGAAGCAGGGGGTCTGTGGTTCTACTCCGGAAACCCCCTGCACATCTACTGTAGTGCCAACGATTATTCTAAAACAAATCTGGGGCAATCACCAACAAGACCCAGGTACATGCTAGTATCATGCTGCAACAATTCAGAGACATTTCTGCAGACAGACTAATGGCCCATTGGATTTTCTGTGGGGTTCCCTGGCAGTCCCTGGTACCCCTTCTCTGTTAATCCGATGGGCCATTAGTCTCTGGGGGCGTCCGGGGGTCCTCTGGTGGTCTCCATAGGTCCCCGCAGACCAAAGGTACCAACCCTATATGTCAACAAATAAAACATGGGCCTACATTAAATAAATCAATAGCCCCCCACGCCACCCCCCCCCCACCACCACCACCACCACCTCAACCACAACCACATACATACAGTACAGTAATGGGGAAAATAACTATTATCCAGATATGGATAATAGATTATTTGCCCATTATTAAACTCAACATTAACCAGCATAAATACACTAAATAAAATACAGTTCTACTTACCACAGTAATATGAAGGGCATCCTCATCAGGATACTAAAGGTCCCTGTCCTACGTTGCCAGAATGCATACATATATAATATGTACATTCTAATGGCCCCTAACCCCTTAATCACCTTAGCGGTTAATAACCGCTATAGTAATTAAGGGGTTAACCCACCCTGCCCTACTACCCACCTGGGATGCCTAATCACCCACATTGTACCCAGTGAGTAGTATAGTGGTACATCATATCCATATAATAATATGGGCATGATAAGCCTCTACAGCACTCAATGGGCACCCTAATCAAAATACATTATAATAAAACATTACAAAACTCCACACAAAAAAAATCACTAAATAAAAACACTAGCCAGCTAATGCAATTAATACCAGTAACCAGATCAACAATGAATTAATGAAACCAGTAACCAATCAAACCAATTAATTAATACAACAACAATAAAGTAATTGTACCAGTAACCAATCATACCAATTAATTAATACAACAGCAATGAATTAATTGAAACATTAATCTACAAAGAAATTAATTATTAAAAAATATCTAAAGCATTAGCCAACACATCATTAATTAAAAGCGAAAATCAATCGCCAACAATTAATTTAAATAAAGCATCAAAATACCAAACAATTACATCCACATAATAAACTGACATAGCAAAAATCACCATCAATACAAAGCGAGAAATGCCAAAAAAATTCATAATAGTGTATTGATTTGTACCCTAAAGTGGTACAGATTAATACATTATCAGTCAATGTCAAAAAAAAAAAAATGTAAAACCTGTAAAAAAAATACAATTACAAACATGCAATATTTGTCTTACCATTAGAAGCGCTGGCCCTCCGACTCCCGGGGAAACAGGAAGCTCACGCACCAGGAAGGCATGAAACAGCATCCATGCAGGAAAAAGGCCTGATTTTTTCTAAGTCCCGTCTCTCTGCTTATCGCCAGCTTCTCCCCACCAACTTGCCAACTATTCCTGGCGTTTGGATTTGGGGAGAAAATCGCCTTTCTAGAGCGGCGATAGGCGTCGATAACCTACTCATTACTACTAGAATTGCACGAGTTGATGAACATTCCGAAAAGCGTCAATAAGTGGCTTATCACCGCTCAGTCGGCGATTTGGTTTTGTTCAAAGTTTTTTTGGCAAATCAGGCATTTATCGCCCACTTATCGACGTTTACTGAATCAGAGTAGGCATTTTGGCTGATAAGTGGTCAATAAGTGGCTTATGAACGCTTACTGCATGAGGCCCTTTGAATGTATAACCATTTGTACTGCCTATCATTACACATTAAATAATAGGAAGGAAAATTCCGCACACCCCATTTGTAATACATAGTTACATAGTAGAAGAGGTTGAAAAAAGACATACATCTTTTACGTGCTACATTTAGATGACAGATACTTTATCCTATATCCGTGCTTACAGTATATTGATCCAGAAGAAGGCAAATAAAAAACCAGGGACATATCATCTAATGATATCTCATAAGGTGAAAAATAAATTCCTTCCTGACTCCAAATATTGGCAATCAGATTACTCCCAGGATCAGCATATTTCCCATGTTTACTTATTTGGTATATCCCTGTATACCTTTCCTTTCTAAAAAGATGTCCAAACTTTTTTTGAACAAATCTATTGTATCTGACATCACAGTCTCCATGGGTAATGAATTCCACACTGTCATTGCCCTTACTGTAAAGAACCCTTTCCTTTGTTGCTGGTGAAATCTCCTTTCTCCAAACTAAAGGGATGCCTCCGAGTCCTTTGTACTGTCTTTGGGATAAATAGTTATTTTGAAAGCTCCTTCTATTGTCCCCAATTATATTTATATATAGTAATCATATGCCCTCTTACACTGCTCTTTCCTAATGTAAACAAATCTAAATTTGCTAGCCTGTCTTCATAGCATAAATCAGATTATCCATCCCCTTTATTCATTTGGTGGCACTTCTTTGCACTTTCTTTAGTTCCATTATGTCTCTTCTAAGGAGTGGTGCCCAAAATTGTACTCCCTATTCAAGGTGTGGCCTTACTAATGCTTTATAAAGGTGCATAATTATGTTTACTTCCCTTCCATCCATTGCAACATATTATCTTGTTTGCCTTTGCAGCTACTGATAACTTTGGGCACTATTGCTAAGTCTGCTGTCTACAAACATTCCTAAATCCTTCACCATTAAGGACTCTCCTAATGTATCCCCATTTAAATTGTAAGTTGAGTGTTTATTAGAACCTTACATTTATCTGTATTAAAACTTATCTGCCATTTACCTGCCCAAGTTAACAGTCTATCCAAGTCTTTGTAGAGAGAAATTACATCCTGTTTTGATTCTACTACAGTACCTTACACAATTTAGTGTCATCAGGAAAGATGGATACAGAGAAATTTGAGAATGTGATATAAGGAGGGGGGCCTGACGTAAAAAGCACTAAGCAGCCATTTTGCTCAGCATCCATCTTGGTTGCCTGATCTTGGCAGGCATTTTGTCCCTGTCTGTATTCTCATTTCTGTGTGTCATCCAACTTAATGTTTGTCTGCATGGAAGTTTAAATTTGAAAGAAAGATGTTTTCTTCCTCTCGCTCTCAGAACATTTTGTTTATATTAAGCCATCTAGCTAGCTGCAAACCTTGAGACGGAGATAAGCCGTTGTGAAACTGAAATAATGATAACAGTCATTTCTCACATTTAAACTGGTAGAAATACAGAGTGAGGGTCTCATGGTCAAATGTGCCCCTGTAAGAAATCCATAAACACAGGAGACACTGAAAAGTTGCGTATATATAATAAAGGTTGCGAGCTTGCATAATAATTTTTTAGCGGACTCAATTAATTTTTGCACATTTCTGTTATTAAACTAATGTTCTCATATTCATATTTTGTTTATCTTATACACATATGTAATGACGCACAAGCCATTTAGATCATTGTGATTGGCATCTTCTTTCTTCAGGGGACTGCTGTTTCTAGCATTTGCAAAGAGTGGCATCAGATTGGAAGAGGGGGTAGCACATTTGTGGATCATATCTTTGCAACATATGACACACACATATATGATAACAAGTACCATTAACACACACTACAAAGCATTCATCAGTTTCGCTCCCAGTGATCCAAGCCATCCGCCTAGTCCCAAATGATCCCATTCTATCACTTCCCTTTCTAAGTCTTTCTTGAATCTCTTCTATTTCATCTAGTTCATGCTGTAAATTGCCACTCTGATCTTGGATGAAAACACAGCATTGTTCTTTAATTAGGGCACATACACCTCCTCTTGAAGCTGAAACATAGTCTAAAGCCATTCTGTTTTGTAAGACCATATGCCTAATCAGACCCTGTTCTTGGTTTAATGATGCAATGGCTGTAGTTGTGTGATTGAGAACATCATCTAATACATCTGCTGATGCATTGAGCCTGTCATATAGTAACCCAAACCCTACATCTGAAAATAAACTAGCACAAAACTCTTCTTTCCATAAACTACTTTTCAGCCCTGAAGTATTGGGTGTTTCTCTCTTGTTTCTGAAATGGCCTGTAGATAATTATTTGGTGATTGTGAAAGCAGGGACCACTTTTCCTAAGTAGCAAGAGCCTGTCCATCCGCTTTGCAAGACTCTATAGGCCCACCTACCACAGAGCCAATAGAGTTCGCAGGGTAAAGAAAAATCTTTGCAAGCATTTTTTAATATACTAATTAAAACTGTAAAATTAAGGCTACATCCTCCCTGTAATTTTTTTGCTCTGGGCTGTAAATACATTTTTACACAGATTTCATTAGTTGGTGGAGGACAAATATATAATCACTGCTCTTCTCCATGTAAAGAGCATGCAGCTAGTGAAGGAAATGGCCATACAAATGTGCAAAACAGAAAGTGAATCCCTGCGCTTCTCCCTTTGGGATAGCAATCAATGGTTAATATAAATATATGTATGGTGTAAATACCTATAAGAAAAAAGGAGACTTTTGGTATACATCCTTTGATCAAATAATGCCAAGCCTGCTAAACACGTCAAGGTAAATCTCATTAGCAGGTCCCTACGCAAAATGCATACTAGTGTTATGTGAAATAAGCCCAGAAGGGGTTAAAATATCAAAGCATATGCTTATATAACATAGTGCAATTAAAAACTGGTATATACCAGTACAGATACTCACATGTAAGTGAAGTGAAATAAGGGGACCTTGCTACCACAGAGCCAATAGAGTCCGCAGGGTAAAGAAGAATCTTTGCAAGCATTTTTTAATATACTAATTAAAACTGTAAAATTAAGGCTACATCCTCCCTGTAAATTTTTTGCTCCGGGCTGTAAATACATTTTTACACAGATTTCATTAGTTGGTGGAGGCACATGACCCATAAATTAATTGTTGTTCCCAGTGTAATTTATGTAAAATCCACCTACTGGAAACTCATTTACTAATGGCATTCGGTTTAAAAGTTTAGAAAGGTTTCCTGTAAGCAAATTCAAATTGATGTTCCCTTCTCTAAATTCACCAGCAGTGCCTCAAGGGCCGCAAACAGGCCAGATTTTCAGGATTTCCCTACTTGAGCACAGCTGGCTCAATTAGTGAGTCAGTCATACTGAGCCACTAATTGAGCCAGCTGTGCTGAAGTAGGGATAAAGATCACACAAAAGCACCTTGCTCACCAGACATAAGAGAAAAACAATAACTGGTGCACAAGGGGTCACTAAAACTCCCTTAATGTTGCACTCTAGGTATAGTATAGTATATTGTACATAAAGTAACAGTTAAATAACTAATACCACAAATTCCAAAGTAGAAACAGACCAATTGTAAGGTCCCACAACCCCAAATATAACACGACAAAAATTATGTAACCTTTAATACAAAATAAAACCAGATGAAAAATGTAAAATGACAACTATAATATCAATTTAAATTTAAAAAGGTCCCCTTAGGGGCGAAACGGAGATATAGTGGAAATAAGTACTGGTATATTACTAGAAATGTACTACACAGGAGTTGCAGTAATGTAGAAACCAGAATATAATAACTTGGTTATAACCTCACTACAATATCATGCAATAGAGCAACAGCTAGATAACAAATGATCACATCCTGCTAAGAGTAGGGGATAGCAATGGTGACTGAGTGATAGTATGTCACAACTAGATGTTATTCAATATTCCAGTGATCAGGCAAAGAATTGTAAAGTACATAACCACATAGTGTACACAGTATGTTATAAGGGCTGCAATTTGCCACATCCCACGGACTATGGTAAGCAGGAAGTATGCAACCTGACCGCCGAGTGGATGGGAGCAATGTTCCAATAGCCTGATACCAAAAACACCAGTTAGAAGGAATAGCTGTATGTGTACGCTCCGTTTCGGCTGCCGTGACCGTCAGTGTGATGACATCACTATGCCCCAACAACCGTTTTGCGCGTCTCACATGCTTCTTCACAGGGGGAGGAGGATTCATGTACAGATGGTATGTGGGAGTTTAAATGCCCGGAGGGCAAGTTTAACTGGGGTGTCAGCAACCAATAGTTGCGTGGGTGTGTGTGGAGGGGAGGGGTATGCTTCCCAACTCTCAAAGTAATGATAGCTGAACAGCTGTAGGCTACCATGTAGCACAAAAGAAAGAAACAGTACCAGCACTGCAAAATTACACATAGGGGTAGGAGGAGCTAGCAAAAGTCAGAGACATGTCAACAAGTACAAGGAGATAATATGATGTATTATTATAGTAGGCTGCGAGGAACACAAATGTCAATATAGATGATACTGTAAAAATATATTATTTATTCACCATGAATACGTAATGGGATAGGCCAGTGGGTAACAGGTATAATGATGTAGAAATGTGCTACACTGTCGGTACCGCCTAATTAAAGTCAAAACGGATCCTTCTAATAGTTAATAGCATACTGTCAAAGCGTAGAAATAAAATCAATGAGTCATGGGTTCAAAAAGTAACAACATGAGTTTATCTGTACCAAGGCACAATTGAGAGAAAAGAATTCCAACAAGGAACTCAGGCCTCTGCCAACATATTGCTTGATATCACATTTTTATACATTTAAAAATTAGTAATACGCCCCTTAAGGGTGCTGGCTTAGAGATAAAAAATATATGATGACTTATACAAAAATACATATTGATATATAAATACTGTCGCGGCCGAGTTTATTCGATCATTTGCCCGGTCTCGGCCGCGACAGTAACCTGGCGCGCGCCGGGATGTCTCGGGCGCGCGCCGAAGCTTCGGAGGAGAGGCCCGCCGATCGGGGCTTCCCCCTCTCCTCTCCGGGTCCGCCGGGTCCCCCGGAACGTCCCACCGCCGTCCCCCACATAAGCGGACACCAGGGCTCCCTCGGGGAGCCCTGGGCACGCGTACAGGCGGCACAGGCACCCGATGACGCGTGACCACGCATCGGTGATGCGCGGCACGCCGAGGGGCTGCGGCTCGCAAGCCGGGATATATCCCGGCTTGCGGAATGAGCCGCAGTCGAATAAAGTGTGCCGCCTGTGTATGCTTTACATTGCTATATTATTATCCTCTTATCACCATAATGTGGGCCGCCCTTAACCTTGTGACATAAGGGAGTTACTGTGTCCAGCCCTGTGTGTGTACTGTAGCTGTCAGATAACAGAACCCAAGGTCAGCAGAATTATCTAAAACCTCTTACGAATGCTATTTCAATTTGTGCATGCCTTGTAGGAATTACACAAGGGTGAGTTACATCCAGGACCAATACTCTGCAGAATCAAACATTCACAGGAACAAATAAGCTTACATACAAGCAAACACTCAAAATGGCGGTTAGGCCAAAATGGAGGTGATGATAGCCACACACATTATCTCAATCTTCACAATACTGTATACCTGGATCCCACTAAGCTCATATTGATACACAGAACCTTATTGAGTACAATAAACCAAATGAATGTTATACCATGAAAAAAATGTGGACTTAAAGAAATGATGAAAAAAGAAAACCCTCATTAAGACCATGAGGAGATAAAGTGTTCAATGTGTGAATCCATTTGCATTCGCATTTCAGCAATTTACAGTCCTATTTGCTCTTGCGTGGGCCCCAAGGGACATGTGCAATACCCATAAAACATAGGGTAGTTGCATCTCCTTTGTGTGTACCGTTGACATGTCTCGCGACAGGTGTATCTTGTAGGTTATAGATTGAGCACAAATGCTCAAGTAAATGCACTTTGAAGGCCCTATGAGTCTCACCTGCATATTGCATACCGCACTTGCAAGTAATCAAGTACACTACCCCAGTGGTGAGGCAGTTGATGAAGGAATTGACCTGGTAAGTGATCTTAGACTCCGAGTCCATAAACTCCTTGCCAAGCCTAATAAATGGACATGCCTTACAGCGGCCACATGTATAAGTGCCACGGGGTTTTGGTCCCAGCTATGTCCTAGCTGGTTGAGTCTGGTAATGGCTGTGGAACAGTCTGTCCTTCAGGCTTTTGCACGGCGGCATACCACCGTGGGTGTAGAATTTAAAACATGCGAAAAATCATGATCCTCCAGCAATAGATGCCAATGTTTACTGAGGATGTGGGGTAGCGTAGACAACTGATTGCTGTAAGTGCCTATGAAGCGTATCACACCTGAGTTGGTTTCATTAGTTTTAGCATGATCAGTGAGGAGTGATGGTCTTGGGGTATGTAGGGCTCGATGGAAGGCTTGCTTGATGATTTTCTTCCTATACCCCCTTTCGACAAATCAACTCATCATGTCCTTGGCCTGTATCCTAAACTCACTGATCTCTGAGCAATTACGTCTGAGATGCAAAAACTGCCCCAGGGCAATGCTGTTAATCATGTAGGATGGATGGTGACTATCTGCCATGAGCAGGCTATTGGTGGATGTTGATTTGCGATAAATCGTGGTAGTTAGTTTACCATCAGCCTTCCTATGGACCGTGATGTCAAGGAAATTGATTTTGGACCAATGGACCTCAAACGTGAGTCTAAGGTTAAAGGGGTTGTTGTTAAGTGTGTCAATAAAACTTCTCAATAGTTCCTCAGTGCCTGACCAGAGCATCAGCACGTCATCAATGAATCTGATCCTGAGATCAATATGATCCGTATACTTAGCGTTGGCCTCCACGAACACCACAGCCTCCTCCCACCAGCCCAGATATAGATTGGCGAAGGTGGGAGCGCATGTGGTGCATATGGCCGTGCCCTGGATCTGATGATAGATTTTCTTATCAAATAAAAATACATTTTTGGTGAGAACAAATCTTAACAACAAAAGAACAAAGTCGTTATGGATGAAGAAGGATTTAGGAGTGCTTGTAGACAGCAGGCTTAGCAATAATGCCCAATGTCATGCAGTAGCTGCATTTTCTAATCAAGGATTCCCCCAATATATCTCCATTTCATTTGTAAGTCGCCTTTTTATGCTTGCATCCCAAATGCATAACATTACATTTATCTGTATTAAACCTCATCTGCAATTTACCTGCCCACGTTTCCAGTCTCTCCAAGTCCTTCTGAAGAGAAATTACATCCTGCTCTGATTCTATTACAGTACCTTACACAATTTAGTATCATCAGCAAAGATGGAGACTTTGCTCTCGATCCCAACCTCAAGGTCATTAATAAACAAGTTAAAAAGCAGGGGTCCCAGTACCGATCCCTGAGGTAGTCCACTGACAACTTTAGCCCAACCTGAAAAAGTTCCATTTATGACAACCCTCTGTTGTCTGTCCTTTAACCAGTTTTCAATCCAGGTGCATATATTATTACTGAGTCCAATTTTCTTTATTTTGTACACCAACCTCTTGTGTAAAACCATATCAAAAGCCTTTGCAAAATCTAAGTAGACCACATCAACTGCATTACCCTGGTCTAAATTCCTACTTACCTCCTCAAAGAAACAAATAAGTTTAATTTGGCAAGATCTATCCTTCATAAATCCATGCTGACTATTACTAATAAAAAAAATTTCCATTAGGTATTCCTGAATATTATCCCGTATTAAACCTTCAAGTAGTTTCCCTACTATTGAAGTCAGGCTTACAGGTCTGTAATTTCCCGGTTGTGATCTAGCTCCCTTTTTAAATATAGGCACCACATCTGCTTTACGCCAATCTTGTGGTACTGAGCCTGTGGAAATGGAGTCCTTGAATATTAAATATAATGGTTTTGCTATTACTGAGCTTAACTCCTTGAGAACTCTTGGATGTATGCCATCGGGGCCAGGTGCCTTATTAACTTTAATTTTTTCAAGTCGCTTATGAACTTCTTCCTCAGTTAACCAATTGTTCATTAATATGGAGGTTGTGGCTTCTTCCTGCGGCACTACTATTGAACTTGATTCTTCCCTGGTAAACACAGAGGCAAAGAATTTATTTAATACCTCAGCTTTTTCCTTATCTCCAATAATCTGCCTACCCATCTCACACTGAAAGGGTTCTATATTTTCTTTTCTCATTTTTTTGTTATTAAGGTACTTAAAGAACTTTTTAGGGTTGACCTTACTTTCTATTGCAATCCTTTTTTTATTATCCATTTTTGCTAATTTTATTGCCCTTTTGCAATTTTTGTTACATTCCTTATAATTCTGATACGATGTCTCTGTCCCTTCTGACTTAAAGAATCTAAACGCCTTCCTCTTCTTGTCCCTTTCCTCCTCTACTTGTTTATTTAGCCACATTGGTTTTGAGTTATTTCTTTTATACTTATTACCCAAGGGTATACACTGATAAGTGTGCTTTTCTAAAAATGTTTTAAAGACTGCCCATTTATCTTCTACATTTTTCCCTGCAAAAACATCATCCCATTGTATTACTACTAGATTAGACCTCAGTTTATTAAAATCTGCCTTTCTAAAGTTTAAGGTCTTTGTTGAACCCAAGTAATCTGTTTTTTGATCATTTATTTCAAATGAGACCATGTTATGATCACTGTTACCCAAATGTTCCAGGACTTGAATATTTGTTATTACTTCTACATTGTTTGATATGACCAAATCCAGAACTGCCCCTCTCCTGGTTGGTTCCTCAATAATTTGGGTCATATAATTGTCTTTAAGCACCCCCAAAAACCTGTTTCCTTTTGTTGTAATGCTAATCTCATTGCCCCAGGCTATGTCTGGATAATTAAAATCCCCCATTATGCAAACATGACCCAGTTTTGATGCCTTCTCCATTTGCAAAAGTATTTTAGCTTCCTCAATCTCACAGATTTTTGGTGGTTTATAGCATATTCCCACAAACATTTTCTTTATACGTTTATCTCCACTACTAATTTCTATCCACAAAGTCTCTACATTTTCATCATTCCCTTCATAAACATCATCCCTTATAATAGGTTTTAGATCCGGTTTAACATATAAACATACTCCACCTCCCCTTCTATTTGTTCGATCCTTCCGAAAAAGAGAATAACCCTCTAAATTAACGGTCCAGTCATGAGTTTCATCCCACCATGTTTCAGTAATGCCTATGATATCATACTGCTCCCTTGCAGCTATTAATTCAAGCTCTCCCATTTTATCTGTCAGGCTTCATGCATTAGCAAGCATGCATTTAAGTTTTTTTCAGCCTGTACTATTATCTGCTCCTTCCTTTCTGCTCCCACTTGGTTTAATCTTTAGAAGTTTTCTAGTATTATCTGTAATTACTATGGGTGTCTCACTGCTTGTCAAACTTGCACTTGCCCCCATTCTACCTCCATACCACATTGTATCCTCATCTATTCCATTTAGTTCATTATCTGTTTCATTCCCCTCCCCCCTCCATCCTAGTTTAAAATCTCCGCGGTATGCTATGGAGCCCAGGTTTGAGGTTAGCGCCTGCTCCGTGCGATTCAGGATGCAACTTCTGCCCTTTATGCAAAGTTCTGGCATGTCGGGAATAGGTGGGAGAAATGTTCCCACGGGCGTATTGGTTATGCATCTTAGGTATGGGACCCTGAACCCCACAAAAATGCCTGCTTCTCCTTAGGAGATTCACCTGATTCCACTATGAAGAAAAATCCAAGGTTAGCATCAGCGGTTCCAGAGTGTGATGGGTTAAACTACATTGCAACGAAGATTGATGCCCTCTTCGGGAATTCGTTAGAGCTAAGGGTTCACGAACAAACCCTGTAAGGACTGAATGAACTTTGTCCATTTGGCTGAGAGAGAGGGCTGGCAACTTGTGCCCCTAGCCAGGAATTGCTACACGGATCCTTTTGCGCATCCACTTGCATGCGTGCAGGGGTGTCCAGCGACTTTGTTTCGTTCCAAGGACATAAGTTTTTGTTCCCCCATCCCAGTGTTTTATTAAGTGTATATTGTGAAGATTCTGTATGTTTGTCTGAAAATAAATAAATTACAATTTATTTTACTCATCTTGTGTGCTCAGTCCAGAATCCCGGTATTAATGTGTGCATAAGTCTTGGTCTCCCGTGACAATAATTAATGTCAACATGTATACATGTAAACTGCAGTACTAAGAAGCATATCAAAATACAGGCAAACATTCAACATATTGTGCTAGGCAAGTGATGGTGTTAAAAATTGGTGCTGTGTGATGTAGTGCATGTGCTTTCAGAGTGTTCTATTCGTGCATGTGCTGGGGTTTAATGTAAAATCTTATCATGCATACGCGTCAACAAATATGTTCCATAACAATTCTACACAGAGTCGTTTAAGTTTAAGTCCCTCTCCTCCCCCTCTCCCCAAAGAGCATGGACACATGAGACTAATGGACTTTGGCAACGCAAAAAAATGTTCAATTAGCACATTTAAAGCACTTCAAGTAATCTGTAAATACCTATAAGCTTCTATTCCCAGGTTCATCGTCATCTCCTGTTTTTTGCGGTCAATAATAATGAAGCCATTTCTGCTAGAGAAAGGACATACATGTTTTGTTATCTCTGTTCGTTATAATGTATCTAATTGTCAGGTACATATGTTAATATTTCATCCAAACATTTTCTTTAGATATTAACACAGAGTACATAATGTTAAACAAAATAGATTTAATGTTAAACTTTAATGTACGTACATTTTTAGAGATGTCTTCAATGATGATTCGTTTAATATGACTGAAAATTAAGAAACACCAAATGTTAACGCATACACAACACAAAAATTAACATAACACTTGTACATGCTCAACATAGTCCTCTCATGCACACATGTTACTCATGTTATTACATGTTTTTATACAAGATCATTGAGCTTCACATACCTTAGCCAGATGTGTTTGTACACTCGGGCAAAGAAGTTGCTTATAGGCATCCCTATCCTAAGATAATAATATTTGTAAAATGTCATTGTAATAAACATGAATGAATGTATATATTCATGTTAACATATACATTGTTGCTTACCTGAAAAATAGTTGTTTATCACATTCAGACGTGTCTCCACCCCACTGGCTGTTTGCTCCTGATCCCCTGCAGCATGGACAGGAGGGTCCTCCTCCAGACCTTCCCATATGTCGTCTTGAAGATTATGACGCAGTGCAACATTGTGCAGAATGCACCAACAAATCACTGTGTCAGACACCTTTTTAGGCCTGTACTATAGGGCACCACCTGAGTGATCCAGACATTTAAACCGACTTTTCAACAGTCCAAATGTCTTCTCTATAACAGACCTAGTGGTTACGTGTGCCACATTATATCTTTCCTCTGCTGGGGCTTGAGGGTTAGCCAGTGGGATTAAGAGCCATGGTCAGAGCCCATATCCTGGGTCACCTATAAAACATCATATTCAAATAATTAAAAAACATAGTACCATGTAAAAATATTTCTACTTATATATTGTTTTTGACACACTAATTCTATGATGTCAAACATATTGTATATCTAACTTATGAGGTGTTTATCCATATCTGAGAGGATCATAAAACATTCATATATCTGTATTTGAAACCTTAATAAATCATATTATTTAATGACATTAAACATCCATAGTAAATTTAATAATAAATGGCATGTTTGGATGTTAGATAGGTAGTATTCAAATATGGCTCATCTTATTTTTTAACATAACAGATGTATTGTATGTCAAATACACATGGATTTTTTATTAACAAAAATCTAATCTACATTCTAACAATTAAGTTTAAAAAATATTTATGTACTTTTGAGTATTTGACAAAATGGATGTGATAATTAAAATAACTAAACTTATAAAACAAACAACATTACCACAAAATGTTGCCTAACAGTGAAATGAATTATTTATACTCACACACCAGCCAACCATGCCCAAAATGACCTGTTTCAAATGCATGGAAGACAGATGAGTTCCTCAGGATAGAGGAATCGTGGCCGGAACCTGGAAATCTGGCTACCACATTCAGAATTTTCATGTAGGCATCGCATACGACCTGCACAATCATGGAGTGAAAGTGCTTCTGTAAGGTATCGGGGAACACGTCCTTTGCAACGTGTTTTCCTTACCTGTCTCATCTCAGACCTCCGCTCTGGCACCAGCGCATGCGCACACACGCGCAGCTCTTCTAGTGTGCCACGTAGCTTAGCTCTGCCCCCTCGGACGCGACGCGCTTCTCTCATGTGTGGCACGCACACATCACGACGTGCACCGCTCCCCAGCTACGTGCCAAGTATTCATTAGCCAACTTGTCTCCTGCAGCCAATCCTTGCCTCCGCAGAGGCCGTGCCTCTACTCCACCTCCCTAGCTACTGGTTCCTGTTTCCCATAAGTACACCTGCTCTCACTCCCAGTCATTGCTGAGCATAACTTCCTCTAGCCTTGAGCGCCTATGTCCATTGTGACCTGCTCTTTGCCTTGTGTTTACCTTGCAGTTTAACCCTTCGTGTACCGACCCGGCATTACCTTGGAATCTCTCTGGATACTGACCCTAGCTTGCCCTCGACCTTGTGGGAATCTCCAACCCAGACACCGGCTATACAGACCTCAATATTCTAACCTCTTCAACCCCAGACCACGGCTATATGGACTTCCATGATTCTGATCTCTCCAATCCCAGACCATGGCTAACAGACTTTGACTACTCTGAAATCTCCACTCCAAGACAGTGGCAAGTATTGAATAACCCACTCTCTCCAACCCAGACCCGGCTACATTTGACAATCCACCTGCCAGGCAAGCTCCCGCTGTTGTGGGTGCGTGGTTTGCTACTTCCAAACCTCAGTACCGGGGTCCAGTCTTGCTCATGGGCAGCGCAAGCATTACAGTTTCCTATTACGGTACACATGCTCATCTACAGTCGGTGGAGTCAAAGCAACATGTGTGCAATCGATTGCACCCATCACGCATGGTAGCCCGGCTATGGTGTAAAAGCCATTCCTGATTTCCAGCCACTCTGTCTGCTCTCTAGGAAAATGTATATAATGCCTAGCGCATCTAGTTAGTGCACATAGAAACTGGCTAAGGGCCCGCGAGAATGATGACTGCGAGACCCCGCCTATTGTTCCCACAGTTGTCTGAAAAGATGCAGAAGCAAGAAAATGTAATGAGCACAGCATTTTAACAAGCCCAGGGACTGCACGACCTCTGGCTGTTACAAAATCTAAATCTTCTCTTATCTTGTCATAAAGAGATAAGATTGCTGCGCAGCTAAAGCGATATCGACTAATTATCTCCTCATCCGTAAGCCCGTCCAAACAAGTTAAATCACGATGTAGACATGGACGGGGCACCACGTCTCTCCTGTCCCCTCTCCCTCTCCCTTGCCCTCTCCTATCCGCGCCCTCTCCTCTCATCTCCTCTCTCCCCTGTCTCTCCTCCAAAACTAGTCTTCTCCTTCTCAACATTATCTCCTCTATCTCCATCTCAGAAAACGCCATCTCTACCTCGAAGTAAGTGTGCAATTAATTTAATTTAAGTAGCTACTGTATGTGTGTAGGTCACGTGTCTTAATTAATTTCAATTAGTTACAAAAGTAATTAAAAAACAGTAATATATAAGTTCAATGTGTGTCTAGAAAATCTGAATATGTATTAATTAGCTATTCAAATATATTACAATATGACATATTTTTTACACGTGACGTCAATCTTCATATACCTTGGTTAATAACTACATTTAAAAAAAACAATAATAATTGGAACGTACGCAACAGTCAGCAATGGGGGTAGTTTTTTTTTAATTAGTGACCATTGTTACCAAATCATTTACGTATGTTGATTTGTAAAGCCGATTTTGAAATGTTCTATTTGTTTATAAAATTTTATAATAAAAATTATTATTTATGTGCATAAATTAAATATGCACAATTAAAACAGAATTGGTACACTGATGAGCGATCCGTTCTGTAATCAGTCACTTGATCAGGATTATTACATCACATTATTGCACAGCATTGTGGGAAATGTAGTCCTTGCATCTGTATGTGTGGCCAGTTACTAGATACAATTGGTATCCTAATAGAGAGAGGGTGGAGATGAAAAAAAAACAAATCAGAAGAGGAAGGGGATGTAACTTTGAAAATGCGTAATACATTAAAAACATTGTCAAATGACATGCCAAAAGTAGGGCCTGCTTATTTGTGATAGTAATAACAGTTATGCCAAAGTTTAATATATACAGGCATACCCCGGTTTGAGGACACTCACTTTAAGTACACTCGCGAGTAAGGACATATCGACCAATAGGAAAACGGCAGCTCACGCATACGCCTGTCAGCACGTCCTGAACAGCAATACCAGCTCCCTACCTGTACCGAAGCTGTGCGCAAGCGGGGAGACTATAGAGCCTGTTACACATGCATTATTTACACCAGTTATGCACGTATATAATGATTGCAGTGCAGTACGTGCATCAATAACTGGAAAAAGGTAGTGCTTCACTTTAAGTACATTTTCGCTTTACATACTTGCTCCGGTCCCATTGCGTACGTTAACGCGGGGTATGTATGTATATATGCATACGTTAATGCGGGGTATGCCTGCATGTATTTTTGTTATTGTAAGAACTGTACCTTTAAGAGGTTACGATAGCACTATCCTGCGAACGTAAACATTAATGTACCACGTAAAGAATCATAACATCAGCAAGTCATATCTCAACACATTAATAACTTGTGCGGGACACTATTAGGTCAATAAGTGAAACGCTTATATTGATTAAAAATAGTTCTTTTTAACCCTTTGCGGTCCAATTAATTTTCACTAAGTGCGCCAGCAAGTCTAATTTATTTTTTGGGAAAAAAAACACATACAGCTTTTTTTTACTGCACACACACTGCACACACTCACAGTGCGCACTGCGTACACTGCACACACTGCACACACTGCACACACTGCACACACTGCACACACTGCACACACTGCACACTGCGCACAGTGCACACTGCGCACACTGCACACACTGCACACTCCGCACACACTCACAGCGTACACTGCGCACACTCAAAGCACACTGCGCACACTCACAGCACACTACACACACTCACAGCACACTGCAAACACTGTGCACACTCACAGCACACTGCACACACTCACAGCGCACACTCACCACACACTGTGCACACTCACCGCACAATTCGCTCACACACCCCCCGCCCCTACCTCCGATGTCAGCTGCTTTGTCTGCCTGTGGGGATTGGTGCGGCACTGTGGGGTGGGGAGCGGATCGGTGCAGGGTTTGGGGGGGGCGGATCGTGCAGGGCTGGGGGGGAGGAGGGGGGATCAGTGTGGCTGCTGAGAGAAGGGAATGCAGGGGACTTTTGCTGCTGCCGGTGCCTCACTCCACAACTTCCCCCCTCCTCCCTCCTCCCTCCTCCTCCCGATCCAACATTGGACCGCAAGTGGCAAATTTTTTTATCGGATGTATTCCGATATTGGACCGGAAAGGGTTAAGGCCCCGGCATCACAAATCCTAAATAATATGGCACAGCTCCATAGTCTCCATACTTTAAAGCTATGATCAAATAAAGGCCTGATTTTTTCTGTCTCGTCTCGCCGCTCCTCGCCGCTCGTCCCCAGCTTCTTGCAAACTGTTTGTGCCGAGGAGATTTGGCGATCAATTCGCCATTTTTGAGCGGTGATCCGCTGTGAGATGCTGATCGGGGGAAATTGAATACAGCGAGTTTGAAAAACTGGCGATGAGCGGCGATATAGGGCTTCAGCGGTCAGTGGATTTTTTATTCCGCCAAAAAAAAAAGGCGAGTTTTCCTATTCTCGACAACTTCTCAGGGCTTACTGAATATCAGTAGGCTTTTTGGCGAGATAGGGCTTATCGTTGCTTACTGCATGAGGCCCCTAGTCTTTGTTGTCCACCATCCCTTTGGAAGCTTTTTCTCTTCTAGAGATAGATTATAGTTAACATGATGTTTCCTTTTGTGATACAGATGCAGCGGCTGTTATTCGAACAAATCTCTAAATGGATTCTCGAGATATGCCCGTGATCCGTCTTTGAACTTGGGTCGGTGAGGCGCTGGCAGGTTTTTCAAAAGTGCTTTGCTCTGAATAGCAAAGCACTCAGCACGGAATTGCCGGAGAAGCCTTCCTAGTTGAGACCAAGTTCTGCATTTGCGTTCAAGTTCCAGCTTTTGCCTTGCTCGCAGTTAGCGGGAATAGCCAGGTATCTTCCCCGAGGAAGGTACCATGAAGTTTCTGGACATGGAGTGGACAGGGTAAGCCTTCCGAAGCAGGCACCCTGCACCCAATTGAGGCTATAGACTCCCCCCACACCCAAGTTAAGTGTGTATTCTACTTAATTTTGTGTATAATTTGTATATCTGCTGGTCTCACTAGAATAAACCTCATTTATTTCACTATGTACCTTGTTCTGCCTAGTACGAAGGTAAAAGTGTTAAAAGTGTTAAAAGTACTGGTCTCCCATGTCATTAATTCAGTAATTTTGCCTATTATTGTATTGTGCTGTACTGTATGGTTGTTGGGGGTAGAGGGGGTGCCCATTCATTCCCATTGAGCTTATCATTGCTCCCATTGAGGGCATAGGTAACCTCAATAGCAATGAATAGGTGTGTGCAAAGAACTTAGCTTCTAGTAGACATCCTCGTGGGAGTGGATGAATGGCAGCCGTCCAATAGCCGATATCATGGTATCACGTGCTGCGCAATGATGTCACCACAGCGTGTTTTGCGCCTTCATGATGCTTCATCAGGGGTTGGTCTAATAGATCTTAAGGCGCGGTTTAAATACCAGAAGGCTCGAACCTTCATGCCAATCCAGATCGCATCAGGATATTGTTAATAAGCCAACCAATCAGAACATTGCATTACTAAGGCTACATACAAGGCAATACAAATAGTACATGAAACATAGCATAACTACTAAACAAAAAACAAAGCACATAAATAAAAAGAAAAGGCTACGTATATAGCAATACAAATATTGCAAAAAAAACATGAAAGCAAAACATAATTGCTGACACAATACAAAATTATATATAAATGACACAATAGAACAGCGGTGTGCAAACTGAGGGGCGCGGGGTTTACAGAGGCCCCACGCACTTCCTGAAGGAACTTAAATTAAGTGTCTGGGAAGCGGCGAAGGCCTCTGTAAACAGCACTTACCGTGGCACCGGTGGTTCCTGGAGGCGCGTCGCCATGGCAACGCAGTGTCAAATTACGCCGCAAGGTCATGTGACATCATGTTGCCATGGGTTTTCCTCAGTTGGTGCATGCCTAGTCACTTGAGAAAGACCTATTGGTCTAAACGTTGTGTGGCACAATAAATTAACTTTATTTTAAAAAACGTGGAGCGTTGGATCCTTCCTTCCTGAGTATTGCCTTGGAACATACCTGACAGGTACCTTCTTGAACCAGCAGCACCAGTAAACTGTATACATTAATTTATCATTGTGGAGTGCAGTATAACCCCCTTTAAATTGCCATGGCAATGTGACATCATGACGCCAACGCCGGAGCCGAGGTAAGGGGGGTGGGGAGGGGCCGTGGAGGGCAGGGAACAGCCGGCAGGGGGGCGCAGGGGAAAAAATTGCGCTCCCCTGCAATAGATAGGCGGTGTGTGGTCCCGTGGGATCCGACGGCGGAGCACTGCACTTTGAAACAATGGGGGCTGCAAACCAGTTCCGAATTAAAAAGAATTTATTGGGTGGTCATGAGGAGTACAAAAGAACACTCTGACGTGTTTCAGGACCTGCGTCCGTTTATCAAAGAGTAAATGCGCGTCTGCTAGGTTCTCCGTTATAAGCTCTGGCTCCCGTCCCCAACGATGACGTCACAGGGTCTACAAATATCGCGCGAGTTGCTGGATAAGCTAGCTCATTGGTAGGTATGACAACCAATCGCGCAACTCGTAGGAGAATAGCCTCCCCTATAGGAGTGGCCTGGGAGTCATATGTATAACGGAGAAATAGCCAAATATACAAAACACAACGTGAATAATAACAAAGAAATATTTGCTAACACTATACTAATTAAAAAGCGCAACGTTAAAAACATAAGAGATGGAAAACTGTCTAAAATCTAGCACATGCATAATTATGCTATTTCTCAGAAAGTAACTCGTATCAAGTATGCAAACAAAGTTATACATCCAAATTGGTCCATTTTAAACAACACCATAACTATGCATATTCTTTCCAAAAGCTACATTCACATACCCCAAATGAATAGATGGGTAGTGCAACTCTAGAATGACAGTAGGTATACACATACAGTATGATATTGCTACATGGAAACAGTACAAAAGGGATTCGTGAGGACAGGATATTATATTCCCATTGTGTAAGACCTCTAATTACTATTTTGGAACCAGATAATACCACAGTGTATTTACAGTCTTGTTAATATAGCACAATATCTTATTTGTGTATCTGATAGTAGCACCAGATGCATAAAGATTTTTTAAGACATGAATAGTGGGTAGACCTTAGTAAGTATACATAACATACAGGTACCTTCTTGAACCAGCAGCACCGGTAAACTGTATACATTAATTTATCATTGTGGAGTGCAGTATATCCCCCTTAAAATTGCCATGGCAATGTGACATCATGACGCCAACGCCGGAGCCGAGGTAATGGGGGGTGGGGAGGGGGCCGTGGAGAGCAGGGAACAGCCGGCAGGGGGGCGCAGGGGAAAAAATTGCGCTCCCCTGCAATAGAATATAAAAGTAAATATATATATAGAATATGCACTGTCACAAATACACTCAACTAATAATGATTAATAATACAACAAATATTATATTGAATAATGAAACAGATATAAAAAATAATAAATATAACCATTGAATAAATCCAAAATAAATTAAAATATAATTTTTATGAAAGCATCCACAATAAAGGATGTGATAAAAAAATTGATAAAATCTTGATAAATAATAATCAATCAATATCAGAACTATTCTCCATTAACATAGACAGCAAAGAAAATGTGAAAAAGTAAACACTCTGAACACAGGATCTGGATGTCATACAGTTATAGATAAGGCAAATTCTATTTCAGGAATGGAACATCCAGGTTAGGTAATTTTTTTATCTTTATCCAAATTACTTTGGGCATTTTTTATTCCATTGACATGTTCACCAATCCTTGTTTTGAGTGGCCTAATTGTCTTACCAACATACCATAAATTGCATGGACAATCTATGATATACACAACAAACGTTGTCAGACAATTAAATTGTGTAATACTGTGATATTTTCCAGTCTAACATCACATAAGCTTCTAACGATGCCGATGTAGTGACACATAACACACTTTCCGCATATGTAGTTCCCCACTGGTTTAGATTGGAAGTTCTCATTTAAAGGTGCATTTAGGGTTATCCTTTTCAATGACTGGGATCTAAAATGTTTGTAATGTTTCTGGATTTTCTAAATCCTATTTGGGTCTTGTGATTTTATCTTGCAGAATAGGGTCCATTTGGAGGACACCCCAATGCTTTTTAGGATCTTTATATTCTCTTTTACCTGCTTACAAAACCCTGTAATGAATAATGGTGTATCACCAAACTCATTTACTGTGTTTTTTTTGTTTCTGGGGATCAGCAGTTGATCTCTAGGATAATCTTTGCTTTTCTGAATGGACCTATTAACAAGTGTTGAAACCATAACCCAATCAGCACTATTTTGGGCTAAAACTCCAGATGTTCGTCAAAATCTGATACCTGGGGCAATTTCTCCGGCCCCTAGCATTGACCTATGGGATGTTGTTCAACATCATTTGGAGATGCTCTGGAAATCCAGGTATGGTTTACATCAACTTGATTAAAGTATGTATTTTGTAACAATTGTTGTTCTCAATTTTCAAGTTGAGATCCAAAAAGTTAATCTCAGTACTGTGGTTTGTAAACTCAGTACAGATTTCTACATGATTCGATTCAAACAGCGATAATTAATTGAGATCTTCCAAAGTCCCTGCCCAAACAATCAAGATTCATCATATTATCTTGATATATTTAAGGTGTTGTTAAATTCATTAATATTGCAGTGAATCGAGCTCCCCATTTTCCCATAAAAAGCCGCATAATTGGGTACAAAAGTGTCCCATGGCCGTCTCAGTGGTCTGGAGATAGAATTGACCCTCAAATAAACACAATTGTGATTCAATATAAAAATGATAATATCAATTAATCATTTAATGCAAAAAATGTGTGATAGCCTCAACACCCTGTGAATTAAGTATACAAGTGTAACAAGTGTTTCTTTTTATTTAGTGCTTTGTTTTTTATTTAGCAGTTATGTTATCCCACGAGGACGCCGTAGAAGCTAAGTTCTTTGCACACACCTATTCATTGCTATGTGGTTACCTATGCCTCAATGGGAGCAATGATAACCTCAATGGGAATTAATAGGGCACCCCCTCTACCCCGACCCAACCATACGAAGTACAGTACAATACAATAATGGGCAAAGTTACTGCCACGAAGACCAGTACTTTTAACACTTTACCTTCCGAGATCACCAGGCAGGAACAAGGTGCCAGTGGAAAAAAATGGTTTATTCTAGTGAGACCAGCAGAATACCAATGATACAAAAATACAGTAGAATACACACTTAACTGGAGGACTGGGGGGAGACTCTTGCCTCACATAGGTGCAGGGTCCTGCTTCAGAAGGCTTACCCTGAACGCTCCACGTTCAGAAAGTTCATGGTACCTTCCACGGAGAAGATACCTGGCTATACCCTAATGCGAGCAAGGCAAAAGGCGCAAAACTCGTGTGTGTGGTGACATCATTGCGCAGCACGTGATACCCAGTGAGGATATTGGATGGCTGTCATTCATGCCCCACGAGGACGCCGACCAGAAGCTAAATTCTTTGCACATAATATCTGTAAAGAGGTGAATCATTATTAGATCTGGGACTCTAGTTCGAAGGACCCTGTTTTTGATGAGCAGAGGACCATGTGATTATTTTATGTTATTTTTCATTGATGTGAATATCACCTGTGTTTTTTAATAAATGGATTATACTGTTACTGATTCTGTTTGTTTCCTCTTTCCACCTTTTTTTGTTTGACTGTTTCCTTCAGTGACCCGTGATCACGGAGAACAGGAGCTCCAGGGAGACGTAACAATTATTGGTTAAAGGATTAGAACCCTGGGACAGACGCTTGTATTTCCTTTCTTACAATGAATAGGCGTATTGCTTCGTATTGTGTTTGTATTTTGTTTTTAGTGTAGTGGGCAGGGGTGGTGAAGGTGGTATGGCCTGTGGTGGGTGTTTATACCTACAGGCCGGGGTAGGTAACGTGAGGGGTTAACCCCTTCATTACCACGGTAGTAACACGCTAAGGTAATTAAGGGGTTAGTTCCTTTGCAACCCCCCCGTATGCCTAAACACCCACCATGGGCCAAATACCACCTTCACCCACCCCGCTAGCCACAATAAAACCGACACTGGTAGTTAACCCTTTGCTTAGCATAGCACTAATTAATAAGCAGCCTGTAAAGCATTTTTATGCATCGGATAGAAGCCGGGGGTTCTCGGAGGTGGAATAATGGGTATCAGCTCCGGAGACTCCCGGCTTCAATCGATGCAGGAACAATGCATTTTTTATTCTAAGTCCTTCTCTCAGACCCATCGCCCACCCTAGTGCCGGCGAGTATGAATCTTTGATAAACCCGCAATTCCAGAGCTCCATTATCTCATCTGAGCTAAGAATAGCATGACTTCAGAAAAATGCGAGTTGTAGCAGTTTTGCAGCTTCGCCGCACGAGTTTGTCCAGGAGCCAGAAATCACAAAAATATGCCTTCCCGTATGCTTTCACCAACTCATTGAGGCTATTGAATAGCAAAGTAACGAGCAAAATTTGCGATAGTTGCTCAAATCCTCGATGAGTTGGTTATCGAAGCTACAAAAACAAGCCCATAAAGTCTTCTTGCTGCATTCCATCAAGGCGTTCTCTCATATCCTATATACAATAATCAGAAGGAATTGGGGTTTCTGATGGGTTTATACAAAACTTATAAATGAATCTGTTATTAACAAATCTACCAATTGATAGTTACAGAACTTTATACGAGGAGTTCGATTCAAGGATCCCACTGGGGAGGATGTATATTTCAAGAGAAAGGAGAAATGGCACCACTGTATCACATTATAAACCGGTTTGTTTTAGCCAATGGGACCTTTTGGTGAGACATGTTGGAAGTTCAATACATCAGCTCCTGAAGGAGAGCATCTCATCATCAATCAGAGTGACATCATGTGGAAGCATAACCTCAGCCAGGTCAGTAAAAATAAAATGTAAACAACATCTCAAAGGAATTACCATATATAGAGTAATATGATATATTATAGTGTGGGTTTGTCGGTGTGTGAGTGTGAGGTGTGTGTGAGTGTGTGTGAGTGTTGTGAGTGTGTGTGAGTGCTTGTGTTGATGTGTGTGTGTGTGTTTGTGTGTGTGTCTTTGTCTTGTGGTTGGGTGTTTTTGTGTGTGGTGTTTGTCTTGTGTGTGTTTTGTTTTTGTTATGTGTGTTGTTTGTCTTGTGTGTGTTTGTTTGTGTGGTGTGTACTGTTGTGTGTGTTGTTTTGTCTTGTGTGTTTGTTTGGTGTGTTTTTGTTCGCTGTTGTGTTGTTCTGTGTGTGTTGTTCTTGTGTTGTATGTTTTGTGTTTGTCTTGGTGTTGTTGTTGGTTAGGTTTGGTTGTTGAGGGCAGGTGTACTTTGTGTGGTGTTGTGTGTGAGCGTTGTGTGTGTGTGTGTGTGTGATGTGCTGAGTGGTGTGTGGTTGTTGTGTTGGTTCGGTGTTTGGTGTGTGGTTAAATATATTAAAGTTAGAAACTGTCCAGATTATTCCTAACTTTCTAGTACAAATGCTGGAGACATGCAATTGAGATGATCATCATTTGACTATACTGTGAGAATGCCGGAGTTTGGAACTATAAATGCCAATGCTAAATCACCACCCTTCTCATAAATATCCTGGCAGCTGCTCTCACCAAATCTGTGATCTATTTCCATTTACAGTACAGGAAGGGGTAATGATATCATTTCATTCAAATCTCCTTCAACAAAGTTATTCTCGTTTATAGTAATGACACACAAATATTTATAAAACAAATTAAAAGGTAAAGTGATTACGCAGTCAACAAGATTACAGTATGCTGAGCCACAATCTTCTATAAGGAGCAAACCCAAGGAACCTCCCTATGCTGAGCCACAAATTTTATAAGGGAGCCAAACCCAAGGAACCCCTATGCGAGCCACCAATCATTCTTAAGGGAGCAAACCAAGGAACCTCCCTATGCTGAGTACAAATCTTCTTAAAGGAGCACACCCAAGGAACCTCCCTATGCTGACACAACCTTCTATAAAGGGAGCAAACCCAAGGAACCTCCCTATGCTGAGCCACAAATCCTTCTATAGGGAGCAACACCAAGGAACCGCCCTATGCTGAGCCACAAATCTTCTATAAAGGGAGCAAACCCAAGGAACCTCCCTAGCTGAGCCACAATCCTTCTATAAAGGGAGCAAGCAAAGGAACCTCCCTATGTGAGCCACAAATCCTTCATAAGGGAGCAAACCCAAGGAAACCTCCTATGCGAGCCACAAATCCTTCTATAAAGGAGCAAGCCCAAGGAAAATCCCAATGCTGAGCCACAAAACCTTCTTATAAAGGGAGCAAACCCAAGGAACCTCCCTATGCAGAGCCACAAATCCTTCTATAAAGGGAGCAAGCCAAAGGAACCTCCCTATGCTGAGCCACAAATCCTTCTAAAAAGGGAGCAAGCCCAAGGAACCTCCCTAGCAGAGCCACAAATCCTTCTATAAAGGGACAGCAACCAGCCCAAGGAACCTCCCTATGCGAGCCACAAATCCTCTATAAAGGGAGCAAGTTTGTTTAACTAACTTTAAATCCCCATAATTTTTACACTTGTGGCATTAAATAATGCATTACTTTAATCTCATAACTCTGGATAACCTGGCATTAAGGAGTGGAGAGCCTGGAATCATACATAGTTACTGTACAGTCTGAAAAGCAAAGAATAGATCGACTCTTGAGATCATTGCAGATACAATCGTAAATCTTTAAAATTCATTAGGCTAAGCATGTAATTCCATACCCACAGGAAAAAATATATATTAGACAAGACAAACGTAATAGCTAGATGGGTTCTAACATAGGTATATTCCTTATTACGTCTTCAAATTTAGTCATGTTTCTTTACTAAAATAATAATGATAATACAACACAAAACCATTGGTTATTTTGAAATGAAGAGGATGCTGTTCGCACAGGCTCCTAAAATACACAGACAGATAAGTATCGACTTTGATTTGGAATATTTCTGATCGTCTAATTGTATTTGCAAAAACAATTGTTTATTTTCATATTTGTTATGATTCCTCGCTCTCAATGTTCGGAAAACTGCTTTCCTGGCTATAGAAAAGTCTCGCGGAAGAGGACAGCCAGCCTGCTGCTATGACTGCATAAGATGTCAAGTGGGAGAGATTTCCAATCAATCTGGTGCACAAGCTTCTATGTACTGATACTGCAGTGGGGAGCGCAGCTGGTCCTGCTGTAGAATATACAGATGTAGCAAGTGGTACTGACAAATCGTGGTGCAATCGTGGGTGGAATGGTGGCCACAGCCCACCTCCTGCTCACATGGCCACTACTGATCAAAACAATGGCCAATTCTTCATGGCACATCATGTATGTCCCGCTGAAGTGCACTATGGGTTGCAATAATGTCCGCTGCATCTGTAGTAGTAAATAGTATTATATTGAAGAAAAGAGCTTGCATATGTTGTGGCCAAGGTAGAAAAGGGTGCCCAATTGCACATCCAATATGTCATATTTCGTTAATGTCTATATGTGTTTTTTCTTCTCATAAGTATGGGTTATTTAGTGCAATATTTTGTCCCACATTTGAAGTCTTCAACAATGTGAAGAGGTACCTACCCCCTCAATTAGGTTCGGACCCCCTCATCAGGTTCTACCCCTCATCAGGTCATACCCCTCATCAGGTCCTACCCCCATCAATCAGGTTCCTACCCTCTCATCAGGTTCCTTACACCTCATCAGCGGTTCCTACCCCCTCATCAGGTTCCTTCCCTCATCGGTTCCTACCCTCATCAGGTTCCTACCCCCCATCATGCCTTACTATCCCTCATCAGGTTCTCCCCCTCATCAGGTTCCTACACCCTCATCAGTTTCCTACACTACCAATGACCAGGCGTGCCTACATGGTCCTTTGTATTTTCTCCCAGCATAGAGATTAGAGGAAGAAAACAACGATATCGTCAGTAGTACGAGATGCGGGGCATGTATCAAAAGCTAAGGGGTTAACATTAGGAGCACTATAGCCTGGATACATCACATACGTATTATTTGCAAAATTATGTATTATTTTTATGGTGCAATACAATCAACGTTGCAACACCATATTCTTTACCACGACTTTAAAATATTCAGATAGGCATCAAATGACTAAAGCTATATATCCAGTTCAGATATGTATAATATTTTTTATCACCTACAAATATATTAATATTCAACTATACTAGCTACCCTCGCTATCTCAATGGCTAGCAAAGTTTTACCCATAAGGCAATAAGGGGTTAACCTCTACCATCACCCTTGTGGCATATCCTACTCCAGACCCCCCCAAAAACCTAAAATCCTGTCCCCTCTAGACTAATGACCAATAGTCATATTAGTCAAATGTTAATTTTGGCCAATCCAAATAAGAAAAAAAAGATGACGTATTAAAAATGCATTGCAACCATAAAGCCATTGATATCACTGGTGATACCTATACTTCTTAATGGGGACCTACAGTATGATACACACATTGGCCATAAATGATGACCTGTAAAAAAAATTGTGCTACTTACCCCACTGAGAATTATGGCCATTCTCATCTTCAGGGATATGTCTCTTATCGGAGGAAATCTCAATGCAATTGCAACCAACATATAAAAAAACAATACAAATATTGTGTAATACTGTGATATTTTCCAGTCTAACATCACATAAGCTTCTATCACGCGCCATGTATTTACACATAACACAAGGCCTCGTCCCGGCACAGACAGACCATTGGGAGGATCGACTTTGCTGCGGCTTGACATCTGTCTGTTGTTCAAAATTTTAATAAAATACTGTTCTTTTACTCCAAAAATGTAAAAAGTTTGTTATTTTTAATTGTTTCATTGTTTCAGTCCATTGTGTCCCCCGCCAAAAACGAGTTTATTCAATACATACAGTAACGTAACACGTATACACAGCTTCCACAAATGCTGGTTTCCCTCCAAGAGCTACAAATTTTTCCAGAAATGGGCGTCCGGGAGGGGGTGGGGGTGGGAGGTGCGTTTGGGTGACAGTGATACAGGTGGATCTGACCATTACCCAAGATTGTCGCTTCTTACTGTATAAACTGTGTGCGAGGTTGGTGCACTTCAAATAAATCAGAAATTTTAGAGCACTTAAGACTTATAAATATTATGGGACCATTAACCACCGGCCGTTTCCAAGCACTTCTCGTGAATGTCGACAGGGATGTGTTACGAAATATTATCATTCTTGGTCTATTGAATTAGCTTCACAATAAACTTGAGAGATGTATCATGTCAGCTTTTGTTTTACCCAAAGGGAGGCATATTGGATTTTTCTTGCTTAGAACACTTTCGCGGCCCCATTGTTAAAATATTAATGCATCTGGGGCCACTTTCTCTGTTGTCATTGCCCTGGGCCCTTTGTATATTGCAGTATCCACTATAAATATTGCCAAATTCATGTCCTTTGAGTCCTAAACATATTTACATGATACAGTCAACTTTGGATTTCACTGATTCTCAATAACGTATTTAAATAATACGTTATAACAATGGTTATGCTGATTTATCACCATTTATTCAGAGCTTCTAATAGTTTGTGGGAAAAAAAAAAAATATATAGCACCATGGTTGTTAATTGTTTAATGTTTGTTGCTTACCTATTTATTTATTTAGGTATTCTGTTATGACTATTGTATTAGCAATTTTGTTTCTCTTCATATATCTTTTTTTCTCTTTTGTTTGTGCTTTCCTCCTACAGTTTCCTTGTGATATAATTTTAATTGTCATTAGATTTTGTTAGTCATGCCTTTGTTTTCGTGTTTTCTGTGTCAGTGCCCACCGCCTTTTTCTATTTGTCCCACTTCCTTTTTTCACCTTCATCCCTCATTTCTCTCCCTTCTCTTTGGTGTGGTTTTTCTGTTTCTCTTGTTCGCTCTCTCTCGTCGCCCCTGTCCTTTCTTTTGTCTCTTTTGGTTTTTAGGGTTTGACAAGGGACATATGACAGCATTGGCTTATCGTACTGCTTTATGTTTTTTTTGTGCCTCTCACACTGTACTTTCTTTGGCATTCCCGCCTTTGGGTATTGTCGTTTCCATTGCCCTTCCTTGCAGCCACTCGCGTCCCTGGAGACTGCTTCTGACATCAGGGTATTGCTCGCACTTGTGCGCGGGGGGGGGGAGATATGGCAGCAATCAGCCCTCGGAAGAGAACTCATCGACAATCACTTACGCATGTTCTTCATCTGGCGTGAACGGTCACAGGTAAGAAGGGTCTTTATATGACTGGTTTCATTGTATGCTTATCCTTGATAAAGCACCGCTAACCATTGCGAAACGCGGTGGGTTGGAGTTTTAGGTCGTGAGTCCTGGTGACACTCCAATAAATGTACTTACTTTTTGTTTTACCAATGGATCTCGCTTTTGCTCCGACCGTCTGTAAGTATGCGCCCCCTACCGTTGGTCGCTCTCTACTGCATACCATAAAGTACGTGGGTCAATGATTAGTGAGAAGGCAGACTCTTAAAAACCATGCGCATCTCATCCTAGGTAGCAGCGAATAGAGGAAGTAAGTGCAAGGAGCAATGTAAACATATTGAGATCGCGCAACCCTTAAATGGGGATCATAGTCCACACGAATCGGCGGCGCCTGAAATCATTTTCTGACCCCCTGGTCCATGAACGAAAATAGGGACATAAAAAAAGGATATGTATAACAACGTGCCAGCCCACTGATAAGTTAAACACGATATATATCCAACCAGGGAGGATAGCCAGGGATAGGCTCCAACGACACAGTATGTGTGCTGTGTAAGATAGAGAGAAACACCGATACACATAGCGTCGATACGTTGACAAACCAAGGGGGGCGGGGACGACATGGCAACACACACCGAAGTAAACCAGATATATACACTAATAAGTATCACTGAATAACCAGGTACTTGTAATTAAAACCCTAATATCAGATATGATATACGGACATATAGAAAATAAAAACTGGGTAAAAGGACAATGAATGCCGATTGGACACAAACTGACTGCCAGCAATGGCGTGAACTGCCCACCTCACACCGGCGACAGATGTAACAGCGGTGGATCAATCTGAGAGTATCCCCTCTCGCTGCTCCAGGACCGCTACTGCAACCGATCCGGGTCTGTAGATAGAGAGCGTACACAACGCCCCTTCCGCGGTGTGACTGGAGCTTCTCTCAGCTGGCGGTGCAGGACTTGCCAATAGATTCAGAACGGCACAGCAGATTCGTCCCTGGTTATTTTTTGTTGAGAATAAACGTCCTGCCTGAAACAGCTGATTCGTCACCGGATCCTTCCTTCCTGAAGAGGGAAAGCACCCCAGTGGCGACAGTGGGAGTCCCAAAATTGCACCCTACTAAGAAACCGTTTCGAAATCGTCGCTGCTGTCTTCTGCTTCCCTCAGGGGTTCAGTCATTGTGTCCGCGGATAATTGTCCGTTATAGTAACGAGTCCCAGATTAAGTCCCTAATTCACCTGGCCAGTGTTTGCACATGCGCAATTGGCTCGTCAGTATAGTTAAGTGTTTTGTGCTCTGATTAGAGGCACATGCCGCTGTTGCCATTGGCATATTCAAATGGTAGTTCTCACATGTGTAACTCTCATCTGAAACAAATAGACACCTACAACATACTCCACAATAAAAAACCAACAAAAAAACAAATTGAAATAAAAGTGATATTTATATCACAGATATGGGCATATGAGGATAAGCCCTATAAAAAATATGTGTTCCCTAAACCTTATTAATTATTAATCAATTATTAAATTTGTAAAAAAAAACTAAATGTGTGCATATAAATATACGCTAATAATTTGAGAATATGCTGTAGTTAATGTCCCAAGTCTTATATGGTGGCTCATACCATAGAACTTATACCCCTATACAACAATGTGTAAACCAATGTAAAAATCAGAATGAACAACACGCTCAGTAATATTTTAAACTTTATTAGTGGTTAATACCATACCTCAACTTGTGTGTAAAAAATAATAATGAATACTAACGAATAACATTTTACAAGATATACGAAGATGTGCATATTTAAAAAGCAGATAAATCTATCTTTGCACGAGAACCAAGATAACATTAATACCTTTATTTAAATGCACCTAACTTCGATGCAATTTTTGCATGATAGGCCCTATTGAGTCATATATATTGGGGGGGGTTATTACAACCTGTCATGCAAGAATTTTAAGAGCAAATGAGTCAGTACATCAAATATTAGTTTACCAGACAAGCTTTTTAAATTGATTCAAACGTTGAGGCCCAGTGGGGATAGTGGAGTGCGAAGTGTCATGATCCAAAAGGAGTCTCTCCTCCCCAGTAGGTCTCACAACGTTTTCCTCCTCTCCAGTTAGTGTACATTTTCTATCACCAAACACTTAGTCCTTTTGGATTTTGACACCATGCAAGAAAATGATTTGATCTTATGCGTAGTTAGCCCCATCCTTTTATGTTGTACACATGGTCATATAGCGTCGCTTTGCCGATCTAGGTGTCATGCCCACATTCTCAGAGACCGCATGTGACATTCAAGTAGATACTGTACGTATGTGCTTTTCATGTGATATGATTTTTAATATTATACCTTTTTTGTAGGTGTTTGTTTGAAATGTGAAATTGTTTTTTTTTTTACCACTTATTTGTTTGCACGCATAGACCTCATTACAGATTGAAAATATCCTTTTTGTGTGAGTGTATTGCTTGAATACAATTGCGAATGGGAGAACAGCTCGGAGCCACTGCTGTCCTATATTTGGTGCTCGAGTAATACAATCTTGGATGTTCTGGCAATATACCCTCAAGTTCTTTATCTTTTTTTAGACTAGCCGAATATTTTCCTAAAATTTCTTCGTATACATGGGGTGCATTTGGTTTGTATTGCATTACAAAAGCTATAAAAATTTCACAGGTTTTTAGTGTTCTTATTCTTAACTTTTCAGGAGACTTGCACCTCTCCATTGCTGCACACCTCCCTTATTATATTAATCCCCAATTTTGCAGAATAATATTTTCTTCTCTATAAATTTTTGTTTTAAATCTCAGCTTGTGGATGGAACATTTCAACACTTGAACCAATTGCGTTTTAAATAATCCGAATTAATTGGCCTTTGGTATATTTTTAACCCATGTAGGGTTTTTGGTGACTGTGTGCCTGTAAGTATTATTAGCTTGTCACTGTTTAAAGTATGTGCTTGTTTGCTATACAGCGAGCAAAAAGGGTTGGTGTTAGGGGCAGAGGGGGCAATTAGGTTAATCCGAAGGGTATTTAGGAAGGGAAGGAGTTTATTTTTAGCCGAACGTATAAATCTAAATACTCCTGATTATCAGCACTTGAATTAAAATGTGAATGAACACAGGGGTTAAGAGGGTTATTATTTATCCATATTTTTTTAAATCTTCTAGTTGTGACAAAAGTGCCCGCCCAATGATCAAAATAATTATCCTCGATGGAGCGCCGCACATCGTACCAAAACTTTGCTCCATAAGGGACAGCTGGAACCAAATATGATGTTTCCCTCCCAGCTGCCATAAATAAATTACAGCATAGCTAGGAAGCAATTTATGTACCCATTGCGGTGCACCTAACCTGTAGATAACTCGTGTTATTGAAATTAAAAAATTTGTGAGAATCAATACATTTTACCTGAAACTACAAATGACTTAAACTCGTGGAAAGAGATTGATCTTTATTTAAATGTGTCCAAGATGGCTATACAACGGAACACCCTTTTTTCGTGGTTTTATAACTGTGTTATAAGTGGAATTAACGTCTGGCAGTGACAAAATAATAATGTGATTTGCCCCCGGATGTCCTTAAGGGTCTGCAGTATGTGTGTTGTGTCCCTTCCATGAGGGCAACTGCATAACGTATGGTTGCATTTTTTACTGTCAATAACTCTGGGATAATGGGAGGTAACGGGACTGAATTCCTGATATTACATAGGACGGCTCGGGGAATTCTAAATTTTTGTGGATTTTGGGTATTATGTAAATAATGGTATAGACGTGGATATAAATTATAAAAAATCCAACTCTGTTTGTGATATTTGCTTGTCTAGTCCATAGTGGAGAAAATTAAAAGTGTAATGCTTTGATATTGGATCGTTGGTCCTAGGGGAGGAGTTGGTAAGTGGATTTATCTCCGCAAGAGTCGTAATGATTCCTTGATATTGAAGAGATTGTATCCCATAATTCCCAACCCTCCCCCCTTGTCAGCAGGTTTTTATACTAATTTGGTCATGTTTCTGTCAGAGGGGTGTCGGACGTCGTGGTGTGTTTTTTGCTCAGTCATTGACGTAAAGGTTGCGGTGCGCTGTTAATGTTTAACACTGTACCTCGCGACTTTGAGTTTCAATTGTCCGTCAACACAAAATTTGTTGGCAAAAGTGTCCCACAACAATGGACCACATGACACCGCTCCGGGGAAAAAGATGGAGGAGTTCCTGCATGTTACAACTAGTTTATGGTGGGTGTGGTCCTCATAGGGGCAATTTGCTATTCATATCATACTTTTGACAAGCATCCCTGAGATAGTACTAGGTCTTTAAAAACACACAATTTATCGCACATATATCTTTGCACTCGATGTAATAGTTAAAAGCTGTCGCTGGGTCTGTAAACTGGAGCGAAGGATAGGCCCCTTTGGATAGTAAATTTACCTTCTTTGGAAGAAAGTATTGGTATCTAACTGGTATGGAAATATTTTATATGCAGAATTGGATTTACATTTTATACCTTTCCATTCTTTCGTCACCCTCCTCTCTTCACTCTAATGTGTTTTGCGTCTTTTAAGGCTGTGTGGTCTCTTGCCTGGGCTATCTTTCCCCAGTCGATCACTTATTTTTCTTCCTTCGCATCAGTATTGGGTCCCTGGATGTCTCCAATCTAAAAAAGTATAAACGTAGTTTTTCTCTTCTTCCTCGACTGGGCTCTGGGAGTGGTGGTGCGTTCCTACATCTAAACACTCATTATAGGTTGATACTTGGTTGCTGATGGTTATATTGTTCAAAATATGTCCATATCTCTTTCCAAATTTGAATTAGTGGATGGGGGGGGGGGGGGGAACGAACAACCAAAACCCGACAACCTGACGACAAACGCCCCACCAATCCAGGAGCAAAAGCAAGCCGCGGGCGAATGGCTTGCCGCGCCTAGGGGGGGGGCCATTCTTTTTGGAGTTCACCTAAGTATTGTTCTTGATGTGAACAATGAAAGTAGGATCCTGGCGCTTAAGAGTCACACTGTGTCCTTATGAAACAGTCCTGATCTTTAAAGAGTGTCTCAAAGTCCAAACTGAAGTGGATGGCATGTATTTCTTCTTTTTCTTCACTGCTAGCTGTTCTTATACCACCTGAAATTGATAAAAGGGTACACCATTGCGCCAGCCTACTACTGATTTTGATGTTACAACCCCTTATTGCAAACAACTACCGGCTTTCCCCAGTGGGACATGAATACACTTACAGAGTTTTCTTTCAGGATACAGTGGAGAACAATCTGTGCTTTATTCCCTTTCCGTCTTTCATACCCCACAATACATCCCCTGGGGGTGCTTCGCGTTGTCTCTTGGGATTTCGTGATTCCCCATAATCACCCGAACTCCACTAGCCCGCCAGAAACCATGAATTTACAAAAATCGCAAAGATTCGGGTCCACAATTTTTAAAAAACTGCTTATAAAACAAGCCGAAAAAATGGCTGATTATAGGCTTCCAACTGAAAAACAGTGGATGGTACTCCCATGTACTCACTAATACATGCGTATCAAAACTGACATTCATAAGGATGCCTCGTCCGCAGCAGCTTTGTTCCTCCCTGTGTTTGCGCTCAGAGATCCGAGAAGGGCTCTCATCACGTCATCTTCTCCGGTTAGGTGTAATAGAGTCTCTTCCTCCCTCCCCTGGCTGCGTTCCGGATTCCCAACCGAGGGTTCCCTGGCAACCCTCACCGTCTCAAACCACGTTGCCTCAGCACTGTAAAACGCTCTCCCGCATGATCCTAACTCCCTCCACGCAAACCACTCCACAGCTCCAGTCGAGAAGACGAGACAACTACGTTCTTCTTTTTTAGATTGGAGCACCAGGGACCCAACATTTGAGGAAGACCAATACAAGGTATCTACTGTCGGAAAGGATGGCCCTTCACAAGGGACCCTACAACAACAAAATACGCCACAACACACATTAGAGGAAAGAGAGGAGGGTAAAGGATGGAAAAGGTATTAAAACAGTAAAAATCAATGTCCCTCGCAATAAAAATATTTTCATATCAGTAATGCCCCATTTCTTTCCCTTACTCCAAAGAAGGTAAAATTACTTTCCAAAGCCCCATCCTTCGCTCACAGTTCAGGCCCCGCAGCTTTACCAACTATACATAATAACGTAGCAAAGATATGTGCTAAAATGTCCGTTAAAGAAGGAACTCAAACTTACCAGGGATGCTTTGTCCAAAGTAGATATGCAATAGCAAATTTGCCCTACAGCACCACAACATACCACGACCCCAAACTAGTGACTACAACATTCAGGAATCCATCCATTTTTCCCGAAGTTTGTCAATGGCCCACATTTGTGGACACTTTCTATTGCCAAAATTGGTGACTGACGACATTGATAACTCAAAGTCGGACTTTAAAATTAAAAAATGATAACCTAGTATTGATGAGAAAACACACACGACGTGCACTTGAAAGAAAAGGACCAAATTATTATAACCTCTGCAACGGGGGTGGAGGGTTGGTAATTATGGATAAATCCTATTATACAATGAATCATTGACGAATCTTGGGAGATAAACTCCACTTACCAACTCCCTCCCACCTGACCCAACTATCCAATATCAAAACTTACTTTTAATTATTCCTCACTATAGGACTAGAACAAACAAATTATCACACCAAACCCAGAGTTGATTCTGTGCTTCTTTATAATATTTATATCCCACGTATACCATTATTTTACATAACTACCCCACAAATCAAAAAAAAAAAAAACACAAAAATTGTAAGAATTTCCCCCCCACCGGCCGTCACCTAAAATATCAAGGATTCAAGATCCCTTAAACCTCCCATTTATCCCAGTATTTGGCCTAACTACAACCATACAACGTTATGCCGTTGCCCTCCTATGAAAAGGGACACAACCACATACGCAGACCCCATTTAGGACATTCAAGTGGCCAACAACATTAATTATTTTGTCACTGCAGATTAATTCATAAATACACAGTTATAAACCACGAAAAAGGGCTGCATAAGCTCTTTGGCAAAACATTAAATAAAGATCAATCTATTTCCACAGAGGTGTTAAGTCATTTTTCAATTTCAGGTAATTAAATTTAATTTAATCTCAACATCAATTTTTTTCTACAATTTCATAAAACACTTATTATCTACAGTGTCTGTGGCACCCACGCCGATTGGATACAAAATGTGCTCCTAGCTATGCATAATTTATTTTGGAGCAGCTGGGGAGGAACATCCATATTTTGGTAAATCCAGCTGTTACCCTCAATGACCAAAGTTTGGGTCCCTTACATGGCAGGACGCTACACCCTCGATGATATTTTTTTTTTTTTTGGATAGAGAAACGCCACTTTGTCACACCCAACTAAAAGATTGTCAAAAAATATATAATAATAACACTCTGTGTCATCGAACGCTGTATTCAGGCGATTTGCAATGGTCAGATGGGTGATAATATAGTCACGTATCAAGATCTTTGGATCTGATAAATTTCGCTAACAATAACTGTATAGAAACCAGCACACATACTTTAAACCAGTACAAAGCTAATAAATATATACCTTACATGACCCACAGTCCACCAATAACCCTACACTAAACTACCGACGGACCGACTTTATTGCGGTCAACGGGCCATATCACGCAAAGAGCACGGGAGCAGGTTCCCCTGGACTTGCTAGTGGCCAAAGCCCCTCGGCGTGCCGCGCGTCATAGAACAGCGGACAGGAACCGTCATCTGGGCGTCTTCTGTGCTCCTTGTGCGCGCTGCCCCCTGCAACGCGCTTTGCCATGGGGCTGCGCGCGTCAAGAGGTGAGCCCTTCGGTCGACCCGCCGAGTGTGTGAGCGGGGACGGCGGCAGGGGGATTTCCTGGGGAACCCGGCGGTCACCCAGCAGCCGTGATAGGGAAAGAAGCGCCCCGATCGGAGGGTTGCTCTTTACCAATTTCCTCTTGCCGCGTGCGGGGGCTTCGGGCGTGCGCTCCCGGGGGGTGGGAACACCGCTACGACCCATGCGCGGCGTCTCCAGGCTCGTAAACTCACGGTCTCGCATGTGGTCGGTGGGTGGCCTAAGGGGAACAGGGGGACAAATGCTCGGACTAAACTTCTGGGCCCGCAGAGTACCATGGGATTTAAATATACCCAACAAGTGCCAATTACTCTCGCATTAAAAAACGGACACCATTGTTCAAGTGTTTTGAAAATTTCCATACACACAGACTGAAGATTTTCAAAACGAAAATTTTATAGAGAAAATATTCTTCTTCAAATTTGGATATATAATAAGTGAGGTTGGCAAAAGCAATGCGAGATGTCAAGTCTCCTGAAAATATACAAATACAGAAAACACTAACAAAACCTAGTGTAATTTATCTTTTGTAACGCCAAATACAACCCAACATGTGCAAAACCCAATAAGACGAAGAATTTATTAGGAAATATTGGCCTCAACGATTCTTAAAAAATTAAAATACCTTGAAGGAGTAATTGCCAAAACATCCACCAGATTGTATTTAACTCGAGCACCCAAATATAGGAACAGGGAAGCTTCTCGCCCTGTCCACCATTGCCATGTATTCCAATCATCCATCACACATAAGGATAAGTTTCCATGTAATAAGGTGTACTGGTCTTGCCAAATATAGTGTAAAAAAAAAACAATATTTCAACATCAAACCAACACCACTCACAAATTATATATATTAAAAAAATCATATCACATGGTAAAAAGCACATACGTAGTTATCTACTGTAGAATGTCCCGTGCTTTCTGCATATTTGGCCATTGACACGAGTATCGTAGTCAAGCGACCGCTTTAAAATTATGACATGTGTCACAAACATAAACAAAGAGGCGCTACTACACTGTCCGCAATAAATGTACAAAAAAAAAAAAAATATTTTCTTCCAAGTGCTGGTTCCGAAATGCCAACAGGACTAAAAAGTGTTACGCGCGATAGAAAATGTTAACCCCTCAAACTGGAGAGGAGGAACGTTTTCGAGCGCTACTGGGGAGGCAGAGAATCCTTTCTGGAACTAACTATGCCAGACACTAACTTCGCACTCTCCTCTCCCCACATGGGACCTCAACGTTGACTTCGATTTAAAAAGCTTTCTGTAACTAATATTTTGAACTGTGTAACTGTACATCCTCGATTTGCTCACTTAAAAATCTTGGAGCATGCCCTAGCGTTTCATGTAAGATAACCAATAATATATTGACTCATAGGGCCTAACATGCAAAAATAGCAATCGAAGTTAGGTGACATAAATACAGGTATTTAAACCTGCTATCTGGTTCCTCTGTGCACCCACCAATACAGATATTTCTTACTTTTTAAAACAGTATGACATATTCTACGTTCAATATTATTAAATGTTATAATTGAGTTAGATTATGTCAATGATATGTCTTATTATCACACAACAAGCTTGAGGGTGCTGTATAACCACTAATAGTTTTAATATTCACCTGTAGGTTTTTCTATACTTTGGTTACATTGGTTTTACACATTGTTGTATAGGGGTATAAGCTCTTGGATAGACCATTATAAGACTTGGTAACATTTAACATCATAGATTCTAACCTTCTATAGCGCTAATATTTATTTGCAACACAATTAAGAATTTATTAACAACATTAAATAACTAAATAATAATACTGTGTTAATCGTTTATGTAAACACCTCTTATCTGTATACAGGCATTACATCCTCAACTATGGCCCACTATTGTAATATAAAATAATATCAAACTTATTAAATTTTCCAATATATGATTTTTAGATTTTGTTTGGATTTCGTTTTTACTGTAGAGATATGTTGTAGAACGTGATTATTAAACTTTGTTCGCACGATTTCAACATACTGATTTAACTATCTAGTAAAACATACACCATTTGAATATCCAATTGCACCAACAAAAACAACGGCATTTGCCTCGTAATCAGATCACAAACATTAACTCATATACACTGGACAGCCCACATTGCGCCATGTGCACAAAACACTTAGCCAAGGTGAATTAGGACCTAATTAATGGACTCACTAATATAACGAGAACAAAATTGATTTTATGGACCACAAACTTGAAACACGCCTGATAAAGAAAGACCAACCGCTTTCGAAAGCGTAGTGTGGCATTGTTTTGGACTCCCCCACTGTCGCACTGGGGTGCTTTCCTCCCTCTTCTCCCGAACTGTCCGGTGACTAATCACTGGTTTTCAGGCAGACGTCTTATTCTCATCACCAGGCGAATCTGCTGTGGCCGTTCTGAAGCTATTTGCACGTCCTCAACATCCGCCTAGCGAGAGAAGTTCCACTCACACACTCCGGCGTGTCGTTTGGCTTAAACGCTCTATCTACAGACCGGATCTGTTGCACTTAGCTGTCTGAGCTAGCATAGAGGGGATACTTCATTATTTATCCACGCCTGTTTACAACAATCGCCCCCGGGTGAGTCGGCATTTTCACAGCTACCCATTGGCGGCCAAGTGGTGTCCAAAATCGGACATTCCATTGCTGTCCTGGATACCCAGTTTTTTATATTTTCTATATCTATCTGTCCTGTATTCAATATATATGTATATTAAATGTTTTACGAATATTTACAAGCAACCTGGTACATCAGAGCTGCTACTTATTTATTATAATAATATCTGGTGTTTTGCAGTAGTACCCCAAAAGCCCCCTTTATTTTTGTCAAAACAGTTCATGCTATGTAATTGTAGGTAATCTTTCTCTCTCTTATTTTACACATCAAGACGTCTGGACCTATCCACCTGGCTACCTAACTGTTTACTAGATATATATCCTACTTTAAACTACAGCGCCTTGTTATACATAATCCATTCATTTCTTTCTTTCATTTGTGGAAGCCCAGCATATCCCCTACCCGCCAACACCATGAATTGTGAGTTCAATTATTATACCAATTTGTCTACAGGAGAATCCCCCCAATGCAGATGTGACCCGGTTGGCTTTTTCTTGCTTCCCACCACCTTCGTCAGGGGTGTTACCCCACAATTTCTGGCTATATAACTTACAACTTCTTATAATTCTGACATCATTTTTCCTTGGATGGTGGTCTTGGTGTATAATTTTAACATTCTACCTAATTCTACCATGGGCATTGATCGCTCTCTCAACCACTTCTACTACTTGTTCGCATAAAATCTACACATCAATGCAATGGCAGAACCATATAACAACAGAAGGCCAAAGAGTCTAACACTCTGTGGACCCCAAAACATGGATCGGGGCATCAAAGTGGATTGACCTTTATTAGTGATCCTGGTTTACCCACCCCCTCGATCCCTCCACCGTCACGCTGTTCTGACGGAAAGGGAACCCTATGGTGAGTCCTACTGTTACCTTGTTCAATGGAGAGATATTGCCATGCCGGAGCAATGTGCCTACATATACGACACGAGAAATCTACAGCAGGATTCCTTCAGATACACTTTAACTTCAAGGGGACTCGACAACATCTGGAGCACCACCAGCTACCTATGGGCACATATCCTGAACCAAACAACTAACAATTTCTCCCCCAAAACCCCCCTATGCAACCATCATGCCTCGCCAATACCCCCGCGCGCTGGCATCCCTGAAAGGCAAAAAATACACACTTATTTATTCCCACAAAGAACCCAAAAAGCAAATTACATTTATGCATGATACGCTCAACTCGAGGGCCATCATACTAGACTCTTCTTGAACCCTTATTTTGGATCATGGGCCACCAAAAAGTGGCTCTACCTTTATTAAGACAGAACACCTGGTTAACCAAAACCCAACCTGCACTAACACAACTACGAATCCCCTACAAAACTGTTTATTAAATAGTCATGTGTACTAGTTGATCAATAGTATTCCCTTCCATTCCTTTTTCTTTCTTTTGTTATAAAACCAGTTCTTTGATGCCAGGAATAACAGCAGTCACATTTGGCCCAGATTTACAAGGTACGCTAACATTACTACACTATGTATATGAAATGAATGGAATTAATGAAGGTTTGCTAAGAGGCGCATAGTCTCGAATCATTTACAATCTCTCACTTGACCAGGGATGGCCGAACCTTCCATCCTCAAGGGCCACCAGCCAGAGTAGGTTAAAGGATATTCCGGCTTTAGCACAAGGTACTCCACGATCAGTAGGCCCAGGCATTACTGTGATGGTACAGCAGGGAGAGGATGCATTTACCACCAAAATGCAAGCTGTCCCCATTCACAGTACCAATGCAGTAAACTGAGACAACTGACCATGCACTTAAGGACTGGAGTTTGGTCACACGACCCCTCCTCCAGACCTTTGGTCCTTATGCGGCCTTCGGATCGCCATTTTTACAGAATTCTTGTGCAGAGTTACTCTTCGGTAAAATTACGCACAATATGCCGCTGTATAGACTGTATGGCAAACTAGCTGGAATGGTTATTAGCATCTCTGCTTACTGATAGCATTTTCATTTTTTTTAGATCAGCTACGGTGCAACAGACCCTCTTCTAGGCAAAAATTTTCTACCCATCCTTTTTTCCAAACCACATAAACGATGACCAGATCCAATACAACCAATTCGCCAGTTAACTGCGACATTTTTCTGGCGTGGACTGGTTGGAAGGGTTTTGCAGCAATCGGAGTGATGAGGATCAGAGAAACACAGAGTTCAGACCCAGTCCTGGAAAAAGAGGCCACCCAATCATGATCTACGTCTTGCGTTCATCTGAAGAATAGCTCGTCTCCAGCTGACAACAATAGACAAGAGGCTTAATGCAGAACACAACGCAATCTCAACCTCAACCTCCTCAGGCGTTTGTTGTACATCATTGTGGCGCCAGTATAATTCCCTTTGTCCTGTAATATTATTACCGTAGGAAAAAGTGTCGTGCCATTAACCGAAAAGACTCTTCTTTTTCCTTCAATACTTGGAACGTTTAACAGACAGATATAACAATAATCTCCATAACACCATTTAATGGCATATCCTGTCATTTACCACATCCCAAGGAAAATATCCCAGCCATGAAGACTTCTGGAGAAGCGTTAACACAACGCCCTGTCAAAGACGCCCACATAACAAGTTACTTGAACACTATTGAAAACCAATAGTATTTGTAAATGTTTATCATCAAATCCCTGATAGAACAGGACTCATTGTACAGTGTTTCTACAATGTCCCATCTCTACAAACTGCAAGAAATACCCTGCAACCGGGAAGGAACTCTTACTGATACTGGACATCTCATGTGTCACACAACTAACCTCCATCAGATATGACTAACCACTTCCCATGTGTACGTGGCAAGTGTATGCGCCATGACTCATATCTCCGCACGACAAAATCACTTATCAATCCTTCTCTAGAAGCCCGGCTAAAAGCAATCAACCAACCTATGAATACAAACCAGCAGGTACAATATACAATTGCGCAGCACACTTTCCCAGCAAAAACCCTTTGGTTGTCGCTCCTGGGACACATTCGACTTTCCTCAAAATATTAACATTTTTATTCCACATAACAAGTAGCTAAAGAGCTGAACTATCCTTATGTCATATGTTTCTATATGAACGTTCAAGTATGCTAGCTTTTCAGTCTCTGGGGGCCTATTCCGTAAAGGTAAAAATAAATATCGCCCGGGCCCATTTATGTGATCGCCGTTTTTTGGAAGCGTTGGTATCACGGTATTCCCGAAAGCTTCATTACCTCTCACAGGAACATTCCAAAACCGGCGAGTTATCTGCACAGGTCGATAGGATCGCCCTCTCCTTAGAAAATCTCAAACCTAAATTTATGATTTTTAGTTATCCAATTTTCTTCAAGTGTAAGAGTGCGCGTGGGGTTCTCTTGGAGCAAACCACGTTGGTTGGAGGTCCCGTGGACCCCCTGCTTCCCGAGATTACAGACCCCTGTTAGGTAGTTCTGGGTATCCTACCTTGCATTTAAATGTCTGTGACCGTGACATGGGAATCCAACGCATAGAGATACCGGCACCCATAACGGGCCAGTATCTCGGGAAGCATGGGGGTCTTGGTTCTACTCCGCGGAAACCCCCTGCCAATCTACTGAGTGGCCAAAAACTATTTTCTTCTAAAGACAAATCTTGGGGGCAATCACCAACAAGACCCAGGTAGCATGCGTAGGTACCATGCTGCAAAACAATTCAGAGACATTTCTTCAGACAGACTAAAGCCCCATTGCAATTTTCTGCCGGGGTTCCCTGGCAGTCCCTGGTACCCACTTCTCATGTTATCCGATCGGGCCATTTAGCTCTGAGGGGGGAGTCCGGAGGTCCTCTGTGTCTCCAATAGTCCCCGCAGAACCAAGAGTTACCAACCCTAGATGTCAACAAATACAACATGGGCTCCTACATTAAATAAATCAATAGCCCCCCACTGACCACCACCCTGCCACCCGCACCCCACCACACCACCACCATCACAAGACAAACCACATACAATAAGTAACAGTAATGGGAAAATAACTATTATCATTCAGATATGGATAAATAGATCTATTATGCCTCATTATTGAAACTCAACTTAAACCAGCATAAAATACACTAAATAAAATACCGTTCTACTTACCACAAGTAATATGAAGGTCATCTCATCAGGACTACTACCACAAGGTGTCCCTGTCCTACGTGCAAATGCATACATATACTAATATGTTAACAATCTAATGGCCCCTAACCACCTTAATACACCTTAGCTTTAATAAAACCGCTATAAGTACAATTCAAGGGATTAACCCCCCTGCCCTACTAACCCCACCACGAGGCTACTCACCCACACTGTAACCCCATGAATAGATATAGTGGTACAAATCATATCCATAATAATATGGGCATGAATAAGCCTCTACAACACCCGCACTACAATGGGCACCCTAATCAAAAATACATTAATGCTCAAACCACACAATAATAAAACATTACAAAACTCCACCAAAAAAATCCGAAATTAAACCATTCGCCAAGCGCATGCATTAATATACAAGCAGTAACCCAATCAACAATGAATTAATTAAAACCAGTAACCACTCAAACCATTAATTAATAAAACAAACAATAAATTACATTTACCAAGAAAACCAATCATAATAAAGCATTAAATTAATCACAATAGCATTAATTAATTGAACCATTAACAATCTAAAAGACCTACCATTTCGATATAAAAAATAACTAAAGCATTATGCCCAACACATCATTAATTAAAGCAGAAAATCAATCGCCAACAGATTAATTTAAATCAAAGCATCAAAATACCAAACCCATTACAATCCACATAAATAAACTGACATAGCAAAAATCCCCTCATACAACGCGGAAATGCCAACCAAACTCCTCATAATAGTGTATTGATTTGTACCCTAAAAGGTGTACAAGATTTAGACAATTTATCAGATCATGCTAAAAAAAACAAAATGTAACACCTGTAAAAAAAACCAAATTACAAACACAATAGTTTGGTCTTACCTTAGCAGCGGCTGGCCCCTGACCGCCCCGGGGAAACAGGCAAGCTCACAACACCAGAAGCGCATGAAACCGCATCCATGCAGGAAACATTCCCTGAATTTTTTCTAAGTAATCCCGTCTCATCTGCTTATCGCCAGTCCTTCTCCCCACCACCTTGCCAACTATGTCCTGGCTTATTCCTGGATTTCTGGGGAGAAAATCGCCAGTCTAGATCGGACGATAGGCCGTACGATAACCTACTCAGTCCATCACTAACTAAGAATTGTGACACAAAACGAGTTGATGAACATTCCGAAAAGTCGCGTCAATAAGTGGCTACTATCACCCGCTCAGCCGGCGATTGTGGTTTTGTTCCAAATTGTTTTGGCAAAGCAGGCATTTATCGGCCCACTTATCGACGTTTACTGAATAGAGTAGGCATTTTAGCTGTCGGATAGTGATCATAAGTGTGCTTAGACGCTTACTGCATGAGGCCTTTGAATTATAACCATTTGTGACTACTGCCTATCATTACCATTAAATAATATGAAGGAAGAATTCCCGCAACCACCCCCATTTGTATCATAGTTACTAGTAGAAATAGGTTGAAAAAAGACATACATCTTTTCTACGTGCTACATTTAGGATGACAGATACTTTACCTATATCCGTGCTTACAGTATATGATCCAGAAGAAGCAAATAAAACCACCTGGACACTATCTCTAATGATATCTCATAAAGGTGAAAAATAAATTCTTCCTGACACATCCAAATATGGCAATCGATTACCTCGTACCCCCAGGTAACAGCATATATTTCACCATCTTTACTTATTTGGATATCTCCCTGTATACCTAATTCCTTTCTAAAGATGTCCCACAAACCTTTTTTTTGAACAAAGTCACATTGGTCTATCTGAGACATACACAGTCCCAATGGGTAATACGCAAATTCCGCACCAACTGTCCATTATAGCCCTTACTTTACCCGAACCTTTCCTTTGTTGCTGTGAAACTCCTTTCATCCAACCTAAAGGTGATGCCTCCGCGTCCTTTGTACTGTCCCTTGGGATAAAATCGTTATATTTGAAAAGCTCCTATCTAGTCGTCCCATGCTATTTATATATATAAACCATATGCCCTCTGACACTGCTCTTTTCCTAATGTAAACAAATCTAAATTCTGTCTATCACTTCTTCATAGCAGAAATCAGATTATCCATGCCCCATTTATATCTTTGGTGCACTTTCTTTGCACTTTCTCTTAGTTCAATTATGGCTCTTCTAAGGATATAGTGCCACAAATTGTACTCCCTATTCAAGGTGTGAGGCCATTACTAATAATGCTTTATAAAGGTTCATAATTATGTTTACACTTCCTTTCCATCCATTAGCAACACTACTTATCATTTTGTGCCTTTGCAGCTACTCGATAACTTTGGGCACATTGCTAAGTCTTCTGTCATACAACATATTCCATCCATTCACCATTAAGGACTCTCCTACATGTATCTCCCATTTAAACTTGTAAGTTGAGTCGTTTTACTAGACTACCCATACTTTATACTGTATTTAAAACTTTCTGCCATTTACCTTGCCCAATTGTAACAGTCTATCCAAAATGTCTGGTAGAGACGAACTTACATCCTGATTTGATCTCTACATACCTTCAACCAATTTAGTGTCATCTGAAATAATGGTACAGAGAGAATTTGAGATAGTGATCTAAGGATGGAGGGGGCCTACGTAAAAACACAAAGCAGACGCAAGCCATTTTGCTCAGCATCCATCTTGGTTGCCTCTATCTTGGCACACACCATTTTGTCCATGTAATCTGTATTCTCTCATTTCTGTGTGTCAATCCACTTAATGTTTTGTCTGCCTGGAGTTTAAATTTGAAAGAAACGCTTTTCTTCCTCTCGCTCTCGAACATTTTTGTTTATATTAAGACATCTAGCTAGCTCGCAAACCTTGATACGTAGATAATCCGTTGTGAACTGAAATAATGATAACGTCTGTTCGTCACATTTTAAACTCGTGGTACGAATACAACTAGTGAAGGGTCGCATACGTACAATGTGCCCCTGTAAAGAATGCCTAAACCACCAGCAGACACTGCAAAAAGTATGCGTATACTTAAATAAACGGGTTGCGCGCTTGCCTAAATAAATTTTTAGCGGACCTCAATATCTTTTTGCACATTTCTGTTATTAAACTAATGTTCTATCATATTCCATATTTTGTTTATCTTATACCATATGTAACATACGCACAAGCCATTTTAGAATCATTGGTGATATGGCATCATTACTTTCTTGCAGGACTGCCTGTTTCATAGCTGTGTTTTCTTGCTAGCATATTCAAACAGAGTGGCATCAGATCTGCAAAGAGGGGGTATCACATTTGGTGGATCATATCTTTTCAACACATATACACAAACACATATAACTGATAACCAAAGTACCTCCTTACAAACACACTACACAAAAGCATCTCAGTCATTTTCGCTCATCCCAGTGATCCAAGCCATCCGCCTAAGTCCCAATGATCCAAATTCAACTCACTAACACTGAAAAAAACTCCCTTTCTAAAGCTTTTCTTAGATCTCTTCTATTATCATCGAGTATCCATAGGCTGTCAAATGCCAACTCTTGATCTTGATGAAACACGCATTGTCTTTATTATTAGGGCACATACACCTCCCATTGAAGCTGGCAAACATAGTCTACGCCATTCTGTTATGTAAAGACCATATGCTAATCAGCACCACTGTTCTTGGTTAAATAAGCACTGGCTGATATTGTGTGTGTCGATTGAGAACATCATCTATACATCTGGCTGATCGCATTGAGCCTTCATATAGTAACCCAAACCCTACATCTGAAAATAAACTACACAAAACTCTTCTCTTCCCATAAAACTACCTTTTCAGCCCTGAAGTGATCATGGGTGTATTCCTCTCGTTGTTTCTATCTGAACTGCTGGCCTGCAAGACATAATTATTTGGTTGATTGTGAAAGCAGGGACCCCACAAACTTTCCTAAGTAGCAAGAGCTCGTCCATCGCCGCTTTGACAGACTCCTATAAGGCCCACCTCACCACAGCAGGCCGAATAGAGCTTTCGTCGCCGGGTAAAGAACAATCATTTGCAAGCAATTTTATTACTATACTAATATAAAAACTGTAAAATTAAGGCTACACTCCTCCCTGTAATTACTTTCGCTCTTGGGCTGTAAGAACATTGTTTACACAACAGATTTCATTAGTTGGTGAAGAGGACCAAATATATACAATCACTGCTCCTTTCTCCAGTAAAGAGCACTGCCAGCTTAAGGAAATGGCCATACAAAGGTGCAAAACAGAAAGTGAATCCCTGCGCTATCTCCCCTGTGGTATAGCAATCAACTTGGTTAATCCTAAATATCTGCTATGGTGTAAATACCTATAGAAAACAAGGAAGACTTTTGGATCTACTCCTTGATCAAGATAATGCCCAAGTAACCCTGCATAAACACTCAAAGGTCACAACTCATTAGCAGGTCCCTGACGCAAAAATGCCATACCAAGTGTTTATGTTGAAATAAAAGCCCCAAGGGCGTTAAATATCAAAGCATATGCTTTATAACATAGTGCAATTAAAAACTGGCTCATATCAGTACAGATACTCCATGTAAAGTTGAAAGTGAAAATAAGGGACCTTGCATCACCACACAGAGCCAAATCAGAGTCACGCAGGCGTAAGAAGATCTTTGCCCAGCCTTTTTTAAATACTAATTCAACACTGTAAAATTAAGGCTACATCCCATCACCTGTAAATTTTTGCTCCGGGCTGTAAATAAAAGTCTTTCACGATTTCATTCATTAGTTGGCTGTGGCGAGGCAACAACATGACCCATAAAAACCAATTGCTTGTTCCAAGTACTGTAATTTATGTAAAAAATCCCCTCTGCGAACTCATTTACACTAATGCAAAATTCGCTTTTAAAAGGTTTTTTAGAAAGGGTCTTCCTGTAAGCAAATTCAAATTTGATTTTCCTCTCTTAATTCACCAGCAGTGCCCTCAAGGGCCAGCAAACGGCCAGATGTTCAGGATTTTCCCTACTTGAGCACAAGCTGGCGTCAATTAGATGATTCAGTCATCAAACAACTGTTGAGCACACTAATGAGCCAGCATGTGCTGAGTAGGGATAGAAAATCACCAAAAGCACCATGCTCAACAGACATAAGATAAAAACACATACACGTGGTGCAAGCACACGGGTCACTACAACACCCTAATGATATGCACTCTATCGTATAAGTAAATAGTAGATTGCGTACACATCAAAGTCTTCCACAGTTCAAATAACTAATATCCAAAAACCAATTCCAAAGTAGCACACAGACCAATTGTAAAGCGAGGTCCCCCACACACGCCCAAATATAACACGACAAAAATTATGTACACCCGTTAAGACAAATAAAACCACAATGAAAAATGTAAAATGAACCAACTATAATATCACTTTAACCATTTAAAAAAGGTCCCCTTAGAGGGCAAACGGCGATCTAGTGGAATAAGTACTGGGTATTTTACTATAATTGTACTACAACAGGAGTTGCGCATTAATGTAGAAACAGAATATAATAACACCTTGGTTATAACCTCACTACATACAATATCATCAGCAATAGAGCAACAAGCTAGATAACAAATGATCAACAAATCCTGCTAAGTCCGTAGGGGATGCAAATGTGTGCTAGGGGGGCAAGTGATAAGTACAATGGCAGCAACTAGATGTTATTCAATATTCAGTGTGACAATCAGCAAAGACTTGTAAGTTACATCACCACATATAGTATACACAGACAAATTGGTGTAAATTATAGTGTACAACGTAATGTTTATAAGGGCTGCAATCACTTTCTCGCCACATCACACGGACTATGTGAGAAGCAGGAAGTATGCAACCTGACCGCGGCCGAGTCGGCTGGGAGCAAATGTTTCCAATAGCTGATCCAAAAAACACCATAGAAGGAAAGCTGTAATGTGCTGGTACGCTCCTTTCGGCTGCCGTGACCGTCCAGTGTGAATGACATCACTATAGTCCCCACAACGTTTTTGGCGCAGTCTCACATGCTTTCTTCAACAGGGGGAGGAGATTCATGTACAGAACTGTTATGTCCCGGAGTCTTTAAATGCCCGGAGGCAGTTTACTGGGGTGCGCAGAAACCAATAGTTGCGTGGGGTGTGTTGGAGGGGAGGGGTATGCTATCCCAACTCTCAAAGTCTGATAGACTGACAGCTTGTAGTCTAGCCCTGTAGTCACAAAGAAAAGAACCAGTAACCAGCACTTCAAATTTGACACAGTAGGGGTAGGAGGGTGCGCGAGTGACAAATGTATGAGTACAGTGTCAAACAGATTCCAAAGAGACATAATATTATGATGTCTGTATTATAGTTAGTGCGGCGTCAGACACAAAACACATGTCATATAGGATTGTACTTTAAAAATATTATTTAATTCACAGCTGATACGTAATGGGAGAAGGCACCGTGGGTAACAGTTAATTGTAGAAAGGCTACACTGTCGTACCAAGAGCCTATTAAAGTCAAAACGGATCTTCTCAATACTATAGCATACTGTGCAAAAAGCGTAGAAAATAAAATCAATGAGCTCATGATGGGTTCAAAAAGTACAGAACACTGAGTTCTTTACTCTGTACCAGGCACAATTGAGAGAAAGAATTCCCCCCGAACAAGGACTCAGGCCCTGACTGCCAACATAATTGCTGTGATACTCACATTTTTAGACACATTTAAAAAATTATTAATACGCCCCTTAAGGGATCGCTGCCTTAGAATAAAATATATGATGAACTTATACAACAAATAACATATTGATATATCATACGGTCCGCCGTCTAGTTTTTATTCGAATCATATTGGGCCACTTCACTCGGTCGCGCGACAGTAAACCTTGGGCCGTCCGGCCGGGATGTCCTCCAGGGCGCGGCCGACTACGCTTCGGACGGCAAGGACCGGCTCCGCGTCGCGGGCTTCCCCTCTCCTCGTCGGTCGCGCCGGGTCCCCCTGAAACGTCCCACCTGACTCGCCTTCCCTTCCACATAACGACACGATCCGGCTCTCCGTCTGGTCGACCCTGAGGCACGCGTACAGGCGGCACATGTCCGCATGGAACTCGTGACCACGCATCCCGTTGATGCGCGCATCGCCGAGGTGGACTGGCGGGCCTCGACCAAGCCGGTGATATATCCCTGCTTGCGGAATGAGCCGCCTCGCAATAAATAGATGTGTCCGCCTGTATCTTTACATTTGACTTAATATTATATCCTCTTATACCAACATAAATCGTTGGAGCCTGCCCTTAACCTTTGTGACTAAGGGAGTTACTGTGTCCAGCCCTGTGTGTGTACCGTACTGTCAGATAACAGAACCCCAGGTCAGCAGAATTACATCTAAAACCTCTTACGAATGCACTATTTCAATTTGTGCTGCCTTGCTTAGGAATTACCAAACAGGGTGAGTTCACATCCGGACCAATACTCTGGCAGATCAACACTTCACGGAACAAATAAGCTGTACTACAAGCAAACACTCAAATGGCGGTTAGGCCAAATGGAGGTATGATAGGCCCACACATTACCTCATCCTTCACAATACTGGTATACCTGGATACCCACTAAGCTCATATTGATATCCAAAGAACCTTATTGGAGTAATAAACCATGAATGTTATAACCAATGAACAAAATGTGGACCTACAAAAATAATGGACAAAGAAAGAAAACACCCTCATTAATACCATGAGATGATGGGAAATTGCTTACAATGTGGTTGATCATTTAGGCATTTCGCATTCAGCAATTATTAAGTCCATATTTGCTCTTCTTGCGTGGAAGCCCCAAGGGAACTGTACAAGTTACCCATAAAAGGCATAGGTATTGGGCATCTCCTTTGGTGTGTACCGTTTACATGTCTCGCTACCGGTTATCTTTGTAGGGTTATGAGATGAAGCCAGTAATGCTCAAGTAAATGCACCTTGCAGGCCCTTGGATCTCACCTGCAATATTGCATACAGCACTTGCAGTACTCAAAGTACACTACCACGCCAGTGTTGAGGCAGTTGATAGAAGGAATTGACCATGTAGTATCCTTGATTCCCCCGAGTGCCATAACACTCCCTTGCCATAGCCTAATAATGAGACATTGCCTTGGGCAGCGCCGCGTCCACATGTATAAATGCCCCACATACAGGGTTTTGGCCCCAGCTATGTCCTAGCTGGTTGATCTGGTAATAAGCGTGTGGACATCCGTCCTTCAGGCTTTTGCACATGCGGCATAACACACCGTGTGGATGTGTAGAATTTAAAAGAGCGATGGGCGAAATAATTCCTCCAGCAATAGATCCGCCAATGTTTACGGATATGTGGGTAAGCTAGTACAACTGATTGGTCAAAGTCCTATGAGGTATCACCCTGAGTTAGCTTCATTAGTTTAGCATGATCCAGTGTGAGGGGATGGTCTTGTGGGGTATGTAGGGGCTCGATGGACGAGTCTAATGCTGATGATATTTTCTTCCTATATTCCCACCACTTCGGACAAATCAACCATCATGTCCTTGGCCTGGTATCCTAAACTCACTGATCCTCTGACACACTTACAACGTTTTCTGGAGATGCCAAAACTGCCGCCAGGGCAGTGCTGTATATCAAATTAGATGGATGGTTACTATCGTCCATGAGCACTATATGGTGGATGTTGATTTGCGATAATCGATGGTGTATGTAGCTTTTACCATCAGTCCTTCCTATGGACCCCGCGTGACTGGTCAAGGACAATTGATTTTCTGGACCAATGGACCCATCAAACGTGAGTCTAAGGTTAAGGGGTTGTTGTTAAAGTGTGTCAATAACTTCTCACTAGTTCCTCCGTGCGCTACCAGAGCATCAGCCGTCATCAATGAAAGATCTGAATCCTGAGATCAATACTGAGCCGTATCTTAGCTTAGGGCCCCGCACGAACACCAGACGCGCTCCCTACCACACCAGCCCAGAGGTATAGATTGTGCGAAGGTGTCAAGCTGACATGTTGGCTTGCATATGCCCGTGCCGCTGGAATCTGATGATAGATTTGTCTTATCAAATAAAATACATTTTGGTGAGAACACATCTTAACACCAAAATGCAGGAGACGCAAAGTCTTAATGGTGAAAAGGATTTTGGAGTTGCTTGTACAGCATGGCTTAGCAATAATGCCCAATGTCATGCAGATAAGCTGCAATTTTCTAATCAAGGATTCCCCAATATACTCCATTTCATTGTGTAAGATCGCCTTTTATGCTTCGCAATCCCAATAGCATAACAATCCATTTAGCTGTATTAACCTCATTCAATTTATACCTGCCCCGTCTTCCAAGTCTCTCCAAGTCCCATTCTGCGAAGAGAATAAAAATTACCGGCTCTGATTCTATGACAGTACCTTACACAAATTTAGTATCATCAGCAAAGATGGAGACTTTTGCTCTCGATCCCAACCTTCAAGTCATTAATAAAACAAGTAAAAGCAGGGGTCCCAGTACCGATCCTCTGAGGTAGTCTCCACTGACAACTTTACGCCCACCTGAAAAGTTCCATTTATGACAACCCATCTGTTGTCTGTCTCTTTAACCAGTTTTATTCCCAGGTGCATTATTATTACTGAGTCCAATTTCTTTTTTGTATCACCAACTCTGTGTGAAAACCATATCAAAGCCTTTGCAAAATCTAAGTGAACCACATCACCTGCATACCACTGGTCTAAATTTCCTACTACCTCCTCAAAAAACAAATAGTTTTATTTGGCAAATCTATCCTTCATAAATCCTGCTGACTATTACAATAAAAAAATTTCCATTAGGTATTTCCTGAATATTATCCCGTATTAAACCTTCAGAGTTTCCCTACTATTGAAGTCAGGCTTACGGTCTGTATTTCCCGGTTTGTGATCTAGCTCCCTTTTTAAATATAGGCACCACATCTGCTTTACGAACGCAATCTTGTGGTACTGAGCCTGTGGAAATGGAGTCCTGGAATATTAAATATAATGGTTTTTGCTATTACTGAGCTTAACTCCTTGAGAACTCTTGGATGTTGCCATCCGGGGCCAGGTGCCTTATTAACTTAAATTTTTGCTTCGCTTATCGAGACTTCTGAATTCTTCCCTCAGTTAACCAATTGTTCATATAATAATGGAGGTGTTGCCTTCTTTTCCGCGGCACTACTATTGAACTTGATTCTTCCCTGGTAAACACAGAGGGTCAAAGAATTTATTTAATACCTCAGCTTTTCCTTATCTTCTCCAATAATCTGCCTACCCATCTCACACTGAAAGGGTTTTTCTATATTTTCTTTCTCATTTTTTGTTATAAGGTACTATAAAGAACTTTTTGAGGTTGACCTTACTTTCTATTGCAATCCTTTTTTTATTATCCATTTTTGCTAATTTTATTGCCCTTTTGCAATTTTTTGTTACATTCCTTATAATTCTGATCGATGTCTCTGTCCCTTCTGACTTAAAGAATCTAAACGCCTTCCTCTTCTTGTCCCTTTCCTCCTCTACTTGTTATTTAGCCACATTGGTTTTGAGTTATTTCTTTTATACTTAATTCCCTACCAGGGTATCCTGATAAGTGTGCTTTTCTAAAAATGTTTTAAAGACTGCCCATTTATCTTCTACATTTTTCCCTGACAAAAACATCATCACATTGTATACTACTAGATTAGCCCCTCATTTTATTAAATCTGCCCTTTCTAAAGTTTAAGGTCTTTGTGATTGAACCCAAGTATCAGTGTTTTTTTGATATCATTTTATTTCAAATAGAGACCATGTTTATGATCACTGTTACACCCAATGTATCCAGGACTTGAGAATATTTTGTTATTACTTCTACATTGTTTGATATGACCAATCCGAAAACTGCCTCACTCCCTGGTTGGTTCCATCAATAATTTGGGTACATATATTGTCTTAAGCACCCCCAAAAAACCTGTTTCCTTTGTTGTAATGCTAATCCATTGCCCCAGTATGTCTGGATAATAAAACCCCCCCCCATTATGCCAAACATGACCCATTTTTGATGCCTTCTCCATTTGCAAAAGTATTTACTTCCCTCACTCAGAGTTTTTGGTGGTTTATGCAATATTCCCACAAACATTTTCTTTATACGTTTATCTACCACTACTAATTTCTAATTTCTAATCCCAAGTCTCTCTACATTTTCATCATATCCCTTCATAAACATGCATCCCTAAAGAGAGTAACGATAAGGTTTTAAGATCCGTATTAACAATATAACATACTCCACCTCCCCTTCTATTTGTTCGATCCTTCCGAAAAAAGAGAATACCCTCTAAATTAACGGTCCAGTCAGATTGTTTCCCACCCATGTTTCAGTAATGCCTGGTGATAATCATACGCTCCCTTGCAGCTTTAATTCAAGCTCTCCCATTTTAAGTCGGTCGTCTTCATGCATTAGCAGCAGCATTTAAGAGTTTTTTTCAGCCTGTAGACTATTATCTGCTCCTTCCTTTCTGCTCCCACTTGGTTTAATCTTATGAGAATTTTCTAGTATTATCTGTAATTACTAGGGTGTCTCACTGGCTTGTCAAACAACTCACTTGCCCCCTTCTACCTCCATACCACATTGTATCCTCATCTATTCAGTTAGTTCATTACCTGTTTCATTTTCCCCTCCCCCCCTCCATCCTAGTTTAATCTCCGTCGGTATGGGCCTTTGGAGCCCAGGTTTGAGGTTAGCGCCTGCTCCGTGCGATTCAGATGCAACTTCTCTGCCCTTTATGCAAAGTTCTTGGCATTGTCGGGAATAGGTGGGAGAAAGTTTCCCAACGGGCGTATTGGTTATTGCATCTTAGGTATGGGCCCTGAACCCCAAAAAAATGCCTGCTTCTCCTAGGAGATTTCACACTGATTTCCACTATGAAGAAAAATCCAAGGTTGCATCAGCCGTCCAGAGTGTGATGGGTTAAACTACAATTGCACACAACGAAGTTTGATGCCCTCTTCGGGAATTCGGTTAGAGACTAAGGGTTCACAGACAAACCCTGTAAGGAGCAGATGAACTTTGTCCATTTGCTAGAGAGAGAGGGCTGGCAACTTGTGCCCCTAAGCCATGGCAATTGCTACAACCAAACACACTACATCTTTGACGCATCCCTCTTGCATGCGTTGCAGGGGTGTCCCAGCGACTTTGTTTCGTTCCAAGAGACAATAGTTTTTGTTCCCCCCACATCCCAGTGTTGTTATTAAGTGTATTGTGAAGATTCGTATGTTTGTCTGAAATAAATAAATTACAATTTATTTTACTCATCTTGTGTGCTCAGTCCAAAATCCCCGGATTAATGTGTGCATAAGTCTTGTGGTCTCTCCGGACAAATAATTAATGTCAACATGTAAAATGTAACTGCAGTACTAAGAAGCATTCCAAACAGGCAACTTCAACATATTGTGCTAGGCAAGTGATGATGTAAAAATTCGTGCTGTGTGATGTAGTGCATGTGCTTCAGCCGTGTTCTATATCGTGCAGGCATGTGCTAAGGGGTTGTGAATGTTAAAATCTTATCACTAGCATACGCGTCCACCAAATAATGTTCCATAACAATTGCTACACAGAGTCGTTTAAGTTTAAGTCCCGTCTCCCTCCCCCTCTCCCCAAAGAGCAATGGACACATGAGTACTAATTGACTATTGGACAACGCAAAAAAATGATGTCAATTATAGCACATTTAAAAACTTCAAGTAATCTGTCAATACCTATAAGCTTCTATTCCCGTTTCATCGTCATCCTCCTGTTTTTTGCGGTCAATAAGTAATGAAAGCCATTTCTGCTAGAGAAAGGACATACTTATTTTTGTTTCTCGGTTCGTTATAATGTCTAATTGTCAGTACATATGGTATAATATCTACATCCAAACATTTCTTTTAGATATTAACACACAGAGTACATAATGTTAAACAAAATGATTTAATGTTAAACTTTAATGTACGTACATTATTTTGAGATGTCTTCAATGATGATTCGTTTAATATGACTGAAATAATTAGAAACACCAATGTTACGCATACACAACACAAAATTAACATAACACTTGTACATGCTCAACTATAGTCCTCTCATGCACACATTTAGCTCATGTTATTACATGTTTTTATAACAAGATCATTGAGCTTCACATACCTTAGCCAGATGTGTTTGATCCTCGGGCAGAAGTTGCTTAAGCAGCCCTATCCTAAGATAATAATATTTGTAAAATGTCATTGTACTAAACATGAGATGATATATATTCAGTTGTACATATCAGCAATTGTTTCAGCTTACACTGAAAATAGTTTGTTTTATCACATTCAGACAGGTGTCTCCACCCCCACTGCTGTTTGCTCCTGATCCCCTGCAAGCATGGACAGGAGGGGTCCTCCTCCAGACCTTCCCATATGTCGTCTTGAAGATTTACAGAAGTGCAACATTGTGCAGAATGCACCAAACAATCACTGTGTCTAGAGACACCTTTTTAGGCCTGTACTATAGGCACCACCTGATGATCCAGACATTTAAACCGACTTTTCATCAACAGTCCAAATGTCTTCTCTATAACAGACCTAGTGGTTACGTGTGCCACAATTTATATCTTTCCTCTGCTGGGGCTTGAGGTTTAGCCATGGGGATTAAGACACATGTCAGAGCCCATATCCGGGTCACCTATAACCATCATATTCAATAATTAAAAAACTAGTACCATGTAAAAATATTTCTACTTATATATTGTTTTTTGACACACTAATTCTATGATGTCAAACATTTGTATATCTACTATGAGGTGTTTTATATATCGAGAGGATCATAAAAATTCATATCTTGTATTTGAAACCTTAATAACTATTATTTATGCCATTAAAACATCCATAGTAAATTAATATAAATGGCATGTTTGGATGTTAGATAGGTAGTATTCAAATATGGCTCATCTTATTTTTACATAACAGATGTATGGTATGTCAATACACATGATTTTTTATTAACAAAAATCTAATCTACATTCTAACAATAAGTTTAAAAAATATTTAGTACTTTTGAGTATTTACAAAATGTGATGTGATAATTAAAAATAACTAACTATAAACAAACAACATTACCACAAAATGTTGCCTAACAGTGAAATGAATTATTTATACTCCACCACCCGCCCCATGCCCAAAATGACCTGTTTCAAATGGCATGTGAAGACAGATATTTTCCTCAGGATAGAGGAAATCGTGGCGGGAACCTGGAAATCTGGCTACCACATTCGAATTTTTCATGTAGGCATCGCATACGACCTGGCACATCATGGAGTGAAGTGTTCTGTAAGGTATCGGGGAACACGTCCTTTGCAACGTGTTATTCCTTACCTGTCTCATCTAAGACCTCCGCTCTGGCACCAGCGCATGCGCACACACGCGCCGCTCTTCTAGTGTCCACTTAGCTTAGCTCTGCCCCCTCGGACGCGACGCGCTTCTCTCATGTGTGGCACGCACACATCCCGACGTGCACCGCTCCCCAGCTCCGTGCCAAGTATTCATTAGCCAACTTGTCTCCTGCAGCCAATCCTTGCCTCCGCAGAGGCCGTAGCCTCTACTCCACCTCCCTAGCTACTGGTTCCTGTTTCCCATAAGTCCACCTGCTCTCACTCCCAGTCATTGCTGAGCATAACTTCCTTCTATCCTTGAGCGCCTATGTCCATTGTGACCTGCTCTTTCCTTGTGTTTACCTTGCAGTTAAACCCTCTGTACCGACCCGCATTACTTGGAATCTCTCTGGATACTGAACGACCTAGCTTGCCCTCGACCTTGTGGGAATCTCCAACCCAGACACCGCATACAGACCCTCAAATTCTCAACCTCTTCAAACCCAGACCACGGGGCTATATGGCATTCCTGATATCTGATCTCCCATCCCAGACCATGGCTACAGACTTTGACTACTCTGAAATCTCCACTCCAAACAGTGGCAAGTATTGAATACCACCATCTCTCAACCCCGACCCGGCTACATTTGACAATCCACCTGCCAGGCAAGCTCCCGCTGTTGTGGGTGCGTGGTTTGCTACTTCCAACCTCAAGTACCGGGTCCGTCTTGCTCATGGGCAGCGCACCATTACAGTTTCCTATTAACGTGTACACATCTCATCTACAGTCGGTGGAGTCAAAGCAACATGTGTGCGAATCGATTGCACCCAATCACGCATGGTACCGGCTATGGTGTAAAGCCATTCCTGATTTCCACCACTCTGATGCTGCCTCTAGGAAAATGTTATAATGCCTAGCGCATCTAGTTAGTGCACATAGAAACTGGCTAGGGCCCGCGAGAATGATGACTGCGAGACCCCCCGCCTATTGTTCCCACAGTTGTCTGAAAAGATGCAGACCAAGAAAATGTATGAGCAACCGCATTTTAACACCCCAGGGAACTGCACGACCTCTGGCTTTTACAAATCTAAATCTTCTCTTATCTGTCCATAAAGAGTAAGATTTCTGCGCAGCTAAAGCGATATCGACTATTATCTCCTCATCCGTAAGCCCGTCCAAACAAGTTAAATCACGATGTAGACATGGACGGGGCACCACTCTCTTCCCTGTCCCTCTCCCTCTCCCTTGCCCTCTCCTATCCGCGCCACTCACCCTCTCATCTCCTCTCTCCCAAGGTCTCTCTCCCAAACTAGTCTTCTCCTTCTCAACATTACATCCTCTATCTCCATCTCGAAAACCGCATCTCTACCTCGAATAGTAGTGCAATTAATTTAATTTAAGTAGCTACTGTTGTGTGGTAGGTCACGTGTCTTAATTAATTTCAATTGTACAAAAGTAATAAAACAGTAATATATAAGTCATGTGTGTCTAGAAAATTCTGAAATGTTATTAATTAGCTATTCAAATATATTACAATATGACATAGTTTTTACACGTGACGTCAATCTTCATATACCTTGGTTAATAACTACATTAAAAACAATAATAATTGGAACGTACGCAACAGTCCAATGGGGTAGTTTTTTTTTAATTAGTGACCATTGTTACCAAATCATTTACGTATGTATTTGTAAACCGATTTTTGAATGTTCTATTTGTTTATAAAATTTTATAATAAAAAATTATTATTATGTGCATAAATTAAATATGTTACTAAACAGAATGGTACACGGATGAGCGATCCGTTCTGTAATCAGTCCTGATCAGGATTATTACATCACATATTGCACAGCATTGTGGGAATGTAGTCCTTGCATCTGATATGTGTGGCCAGTTACTAGATACACATTGGTATCCTAATAAAGATGGTGGAGATGACAAAAAACAAATCAGAAAGAGGGGATGTAACCTTTGAAAATGCGTATACACTTAAAAACATTGTCAATGACTGCCAAAAGTAGGGGGCCTGCTTATTTGTGATAGTAATAACATTTATGCCAAGTTTTATATACAGGCATGACCCCGTTTGAGGACACTCACTTTAGAGTACACTCGCGAGTAATGACATATCGACCAATAGGAAAACGCAACTCACGCATAGCGCCTTCAGCACGTCCTGAACAGCAATACCAGCGTCCCTACCTGTACGAAGCTGTGCGCAAGCGGGGAGACTATAGAGCCTGTTACACATGCATTATTTACACCAGTTAGCACCGTATATAATGATTGCAGTGCATACGTGCATCAATACTGGAAAAAGGTAGTGCTCACTTTAAGTACCATTTTCGCTTTAACATACTTGCTCCGGTCCCATTGCGTACGTTAACGCGGGGAGTATGGTATTTTATGCATACTTAATGGCGGGGTATGCCTGCATGTATTTTTGTTATTGTAAGAACTGTACCTTTAAAGTTACGATAGCACTACCTGCGAACGTAAACATTAATTGTCCACACGTAGAATCATAACATCAGCAAAGTCTATATCTCAACCATTAATAACTTGTGCGGACACTATTAGGTCAATAAGTGAAACGCTTATATTGATTAAAAATATTCTTTTTAACCCTTTGCGGTCCAATTAATTTTCACTAAGTGCGCCAGCAAGTCTAATTTATTTTTTGGGAAAAAAAACACATACAGCTTTTTTTTACTGCACACAACTGCACACACTCACTATGCGCACTGCGTAACACTGCACCACACTGCACACACTGCATCACACGCACACCCTGCACACGCTGCACACCCTGCACACTGCCACAGTGCACACTGCGCACACTGCACACACTGCACACTCCCGCACACACTCACAGCCCGCAGCACACTGCGCAACCACGCCTCAACACACTGCCACCCTCCACATCACACTAAACACCCTCACAGCACACTCACAGCCACTTGCACCACACTGCACATCAAGTCGCACACTCACCACACACTGTGCACACTACACCGCACATTCGCTCACACACCCCCCCCGCCCCTACCGCTCCGATGTCCGCTGCTTTGTCTGCCTGTGGGGATTGGTGCGGCACGTGTGGGTGGGGAGCGGATCGGTGCAGTTTGGGGGGGGCGGATCGTGCAGGGCTGGGGGGGAGGGGGGGGATCAGTTGGCGTTGCTGAGAGAAAGGGAATGCAGGGGACTTTTGCTGCTGCCGGTGCCTCACTCCACAACTTCCCCCCCCTCCCTCCTCCCTCCCCCTCCTCCCATCCCACATTGACCGCAAGTGGCAAATTTTTTTATCGGATGTATTCCGATATTGGACCGGAAAGGGTTAAGGCCCCGGCATCACAAATCCTAATAATATGGCACAGCTCCATAGTCCCATACTTTAAAGCTATGATCAAATAAAGGCCTATTTTTTTCTGTCTCCATCGCCGTCCTCCCGCTCCCCCAGCTTTCTGCAAACAATGTTTGTGCCGAGGAGATTTGGCGATCAATCCGCCATTTTTGAGCGGTGATCCGCTGTGAGATGCTGATCGGGGAGAATTGAATACCGCAGTTTGAAAAACTGGCGATGAGCTGCGATATAGGGCTTCAGCGGTCAGTGGATTTTTTATTCCGCCAAAAAAAAGGCGGTTTTCCTATTCTCGACAACTTCTCAGGCTTACTGAATATCAGTAGGCTTTTTGGCGAGATAGGGCTTATCGTTGCTTACTGCATGAGGCCCCTAGTCTTTGTTGCCCACCATCCCTTTGGAAGCTTTTTCTCTTCTAGAGATAGATAATAGTTACCATGATGTTTCCTTTTGTGATACAGATGAAGCGGCTGTTATTCGAAACAAATCTCTAAATGGATTCTCGAGATATGCCCTGATCCGTCTGGAACTTGGGTCGGTGAGGCGCTGGCAGGTTTTTCAAAAGTGCTTTGCTCCGAATAGCAAAGCACTCAGCACGGAGTTGCCGAGAAGCCTTCCTATGTGAGCACAAGTTCTCTGAATTTGCGTTGGCCAAGTTCCAGCTTTGCCTTGCTCGCAGTTGCGGGAATAGCCAGGTTCTTCCCCAAGGAAGGACCGTGAGTTTCTGGACAGGACGGACGACAGGGTAGATCTTCCGAAGCCACCCGCACCCAATTGAGGCTATAGACTCCCCCCACACCCCCCCGTTAGTGTGTATTCTACTTATTTTGTGTATAATTTGTATATCTGCTGGTCTCACTAGAATAAACCTATTTATTTCACTATGTACCTGGTTCTGCCTAGTACGAAGGATAAAATGTTAAAAGTGTTAAAAGTACTGGTCTCCCATGTCATTAATTCAGTAATTTTGCCTATTATTGTATTTGCTGGTACTGTATGGTTGTTGGGGTAGAGGGGTGCCCATTCATTCCCATTGAGCTTATCATTGCTCCCATTGAGGGCATAGGTAACCACGTCAATGCATGAAATAGGTGTTGGCAAAGAACTAGCTTCTAGTAGACATCCTTGTGGGAGCGGATGAATGGCAGCCGTCCAATAGCCGTCATCACGGTATCACGTGCGGCGCAATGATGTCACCACACGCGTGTTTTGCGCCTTCATGATGCTTCATCAGGGGTTGGTCTAAAGATCTTAAGGCGCGGTTTAAATACCAAAGGCTCGAACTTCATGCCAATCAATCGCATCAGGATATTGTTAATAAGCCAACCAATCAAAACATTGCATTACTAAGGCTACATACAAGGCAATACATATAGTACATGAAACTAGCATAACTACTAAACAAAAAACAAAGCACATAATAAAAAGAAAGCATGTATGTAGCAATACAAATATGCAAAAAAACATGAGCAAAACATAATTGCTGACACTATACAAAATTATATAAATGACACAATAAAACAGCGGTATGCAACTGGGGCGGCGGGTTTACAGAGGCCCCACGCACTTCCTGAAGGAACTATAATATAAGTGCCTGGGAAGCGCGAGGCCTCTGTAAACAGCACTTACCTTGGCACCGGTGGTTCCTGGAGGGCTGTCGCCATGGCAACTCAATGTCAAATGACGCCGCAAGGTCATGTGACATCATGTTGCCATTGAGGTTTTCCTCAGTTGGTGCATGCCTAGTCACCTAGAAAGACCTATTGGTCTACAAACCGTGTGTGGGCACAATAAATTAACTTTATTTAAAAAATGTGGAGCTTGGATCCTTCCTAAGTATGCCTTGGAACATACCTGACAGGTACCTTCTTGAACCAGCAGCACCGGTAAACTGTATACATTAATTATCATTGTGGAGTGCAGTATAACCCCCTTTAAATTGCCATGGCAATGTGACCTCAGGACAGCTCAACCCGTAAAGAGACGGGGAGGTAAAGGAGAAATGGTAGAAGGACGGGGGGACGTGGAGGCAACGGGACTACCAATACTGAGTGCAGTCGGGGAGATTAACATTGCGCTTATAATATTGGATAGTATCTGCACCTTCTTCATCTCAGATATATGAGCTACAAATACACCTCTATTACTTAATATTTACATTATTTCTAATTGAAGACGATGTAACAGCCACAGGGGGCGGGGGAAAAAATTGACGCTCCCCTGCAATAAATATAAAAGTAAATATATATATAATAAATGAATATGCACTGTCACAAATACACTCAACTAATAATATAATAACAACAATATTATATTGAATATGAAAGATATAAAAAATAATAATATACCATTGAATAATCAAAATAACTAAAATATAATTTTAGAAGCATCCACAATAAGATGTGATAAAAAATATAAATCTTGATAAAATAATAATCAATCATATCAGAACTATTCTCCATAACATATAACAGCAAAGAAAATGCGAAATAGTAAACACTCTGAACACAGGATCTGGATGTCATACAGTTTTATAGAAGCAAATTCTATTTCAGGAATGGAACATCCAGTTATTGTAATTTTTTTTATCTTTATCCAAATTACTTGGGCATTTTTTATTCCAATTGACATGTTACACAATACCATTTTTTGGCATGGCATTGTCCTTAACCCAACATCCACATAAATTGCATGGACAATCTAATGATATACCACAACAAACGTGTGTCAGAACACCAATTAATTGGGTGTAATACTGTGGATTATTTTCCATCCTAACATCACATACTTCTATCACGCCATGTAACATCACATAAGCTTCTATCACGCGCCATGTATTTACACATAACACACTTTCCGCATATGTAGTTCCCCACTGGTTTAGATTGGAAGTTCTCATTTAAAGGTGCATTTAGGGTTATCCTTTTCAATGCACTGTGATCTAAAATGTTTGTAATGTTTCTGGCTTTTCTAAATCCTATTTTAGGTTTCCTTGTGATTTTATCTTGCAGAATAGGGTCCATTTGGAGGACACCCCAATGCTTCTTTAGGATCTTTATTACTCTTTTACCCTGCTTACAAAACCCTGTAATGAATAATGGTGTATCACCAAACTCATTTACTGTGGTTTTTGTTTCTTGGGGATCAGCAGTTGATCTCTAGGATAATCTTTGCTTTTCTGAATGGACCTATTAACAAGTGTTGAATCATAACCCCAATCAGCACATTTTTGGGCTAAAACTCCAGATTGTTCGTCAAAATCTGATACCTGGGAGCAATTTCTCCTGGCCCGTAGCATTTGACCATATGGGATGTTGTTCAACCATCATTTGGAATGACTGCTCTGGAAATCCAGGTATGAGTTTACATCAACTTGATTAAAGTATGTATTTTGTAACGATATTGTTGTTCTCAATTTTCAAGTTGAGATCCAAAAAGTTAATCTCAGTACTGTGGTTTGTAGAACTCAGTACAAGATTTCTACCATTTCGATTCAAACAGCTGATAAATTAATTGAGATCTTCCAAAGTCCCTGCCCAAACAATCAAGACATCATCTATATATCTTTGATAATATTTAAGGTGTTTGTTAAATTCATTAATATTGCAGATGAAATCGAGCTCCCATTTTCCCATAAAAAGGCCCGCATAATTTGGTGCAAAATGTGTCCCCATGGCCGTCTCAGTGGTCTGGAGATAGAATTGACCCTCAAATAAAACACAATTGTGATTCAATATAAAAATGATACTATCAATTATAAATGCAAAAAATGTGTGATAGCCTCAACACCCTGTGAATTAAGTATACAAGTGTATACAAGTGTTTCTTTTTATTTATGTGCTTTGTTTTTTATTTAGCAGTTATGTTATCCCACGAGGACGCCGACTAGAAGCTAAGTTCTTTGCACACACCTATTCATTGCTATTGTGGATACCTATGCCCTCAATGGGAGCAATGATAACCTCAATGAGAATGAATGGGCACCCCCTCTACCCCGACAACCATACAGTACAGTACAATACAATAATGGGCAAAGTTACTGCCACAGAAGACCAGTACTTTTAACACTTTTACCTTCCGAGATCACCAGGCAGAACAAGGTGCGCAGTGGAATAAAATGAGGTTTATTCTAGTGAGACCAGCAGATATACCAATGATACACAAAATACAGTAGAATACATACTTAACTGGAGGTCTGGGGGGAGACTCTTGCCTCAACTAGGTGCAGGGTGCCTGCTTCAGAAGGCTTACCCTGACCGCTCCACGTTCAGAAAGTTCATGGTACCTTCCACGGAGATGATACCTGGCTATACCCGCTAACTGCGAGCATGGCAAAAGGCGCAAAACTCGTTGTGGTGACATCATTGCGCAGCACGTGATACCACAGTGATGGATATTGGATGGCTGCCATTCATCCTGCTCCCACGAGGACGCCGACCAGAAGCTAAGTTCTTTGCACATAATATCTGCTAAAGAGGACTGAATCCATTATTTAGATCTGGGACTCTTCAGTTCGAAGGACCCTGTTTTTGAAGGATCATGTCCTCTGTGTTTGATGAGCAGAGGACCATGTGATTATTTTTTCATGTGATTTTTCATTGATGTGAATATCACCTGTGTTTTTTACATAAATGGGATTATACTGTTACTGATTCTGTTTTTGTTTCCTCTTTTACACCCTTTTTTTGTTTGACTGTTTCCTTCAGTGACCCCGCTGATCACAGGAGAACAGGAGCTCCAGGGAGATAACAGTTATTGGTTAATGGATTTAATGAACCTTTGGGACAGCGCGCCTTGTATTTCCTTTCTTTACAATGAATAGGCGTATTGCTTAGTATTGTGTTTGTATTTTGTTTTATGTGTATTGTGGCTAGCGGGGGTGGGTGAAGGTGGTATTTGGCCTGTGGTGGGTGTTTATACCTACCGGGTGGGTAACGTGAGGGGTTAACCCCTTCATTACCTTACCGGTAGTAACCGCTAAGGTAATTAAGGGGTTAGTTCCTTCTGCAACCCCCCCGCTATGCCTAAACACCCACCTTGGGCCAAATACCACCTTCACCCACCCCCGCTAGCCACAATAAACCAGACACTGGTAGTTAACCCCTTCATTGCCTTAGCAGTTAGCCGCTAATATAATGAAGCAGCCTGTAAATGCATTTTTATTGCATCGGATAGAAGCCGGGGGTCTCCGGAGGTGGTATTAATGTGTATCAGCTCCGGAGACTCCCGGCTTCAATCCGATGCAGGAACAATGCATTTTTTATTCTAAGTCCTTCTCTCAGATCCCATCTCGCCACCCTAGTGCCGGCGAGATGAATCTTTGATAAACCCGCAATTCCAGAGCTCCAATTATCTCATCTGAGCTACCAGAATAGCATGACTTCAGAAAAATGCGAGTTGTAGCAGTTTTGCAGCTCCCGCGCAGCGAGTTTGTCCAGGAGCCAGAAATCACAAAAAATATGCCTTTCCCGTATGCTTTCACCAACTCATTGAGGCTTATTGAATAGCTAAAGTACCGAGCAAAATTTTGCGATAGTTGCTCCAAATCCTCGATGAGTTGGTTATCGAAGCTACAAAAACAAGCCCCATAAAGTCTTCTTTGCTGCATTCTTCATCAAGGCTGTTCTCTCATATCCTATAGTACAATAATCAGAAGGAATTGGGTTTTCTGATGGGTTTATAACAACTTATAAATGAATCTGTTATTAACAAATCTACCAATCTGATAGTTACAGAACTTTATACGAGGAGTTCGATTCAAGGATCCCACTGGGGAGGATGTATATTTCAATGAGAAAGGAGAAATGGCCACACTGTATCACATTATAAACCGGTTTGTTTTAGCCAATGGGACCTTCTTGGTGAGACATGTTGGAAGCTTCAATACATCAGCTCCTGAAGGAGAGCAGCTCATCATCAATCAGAGTGACATCATGTGGAAGCATAACCTCAGTCAGGTCAGTTACCACATAAACAGTAACCAACCATCTTCAACTCAGGAAATTCCCCCGTTCTCCTAGTATGTAATAAGGATATATTATAGTGTGTATGTTGTTTGTTGTGTGTGTGTGGTTGTGAGTGTGAGTGTGAGTCTGATTGTGAGTGTGAGTGTGATTGTGAGCCTCTGTGTGAGTGTGTGCCTCTGTGTGTGTGTTTGTCTCTGTGTGTGTGTTTGTCTCTGTGTGTTTGTTTGTCTCTGTGTGTGTGTGTTTGTCTCTGTGTGTGTGTTTGTTTCTGTGTCTCTGTGTCTCTGTGTCTCTGTGTCTCTGTGTCTCTGTTCGCGTGTGTGTGCTTGTGCGTGTGGGTTGTATGTGTGTGTGTGCCTGTGTGTGTGTGTGTTTGTCTCTGTGTGTGTGTGTGTGTGTGTGTCTGTGTGTGTGCGTGTTTGTGTGTGTGTTTGTGTCTGTGTATGTGTGTGCCTGTGTACGTGTGTGTGATTGTGTGTGTGCGTGTGTGTGTTTGGTGTGTGTGTGTTAAATATATTAAGATTAGAAACTGTCCAGATTATTGCTAACTTTCTAGTAGAAAAGCTGGAGACATGCAATGTAGATGATTCAATCATTCGACTATACTGTGAGAATGCCGGAGTTTGGAACTATAAATGCCAATGCTAAATCACCACATTCTCTATCAATATCCTGGCAGCTGCTCTCACCAAATCTGTGATCATATTCCATTTACAGTCACAGGAAGGGTTAATGATATCATTTCATTAAAATCTCCTTCAACAAAGTTATTCTTCATTTATAGTAATGACACACAATATTATAAAACAATATTAAAAGGTAAAGTGATTACGCAGTCAACAAAGATTTACAGTATGCTGAGCCACAAATCCTTCCATAAGGGAGCAAACCCAAGGAACCTCCCTATGCTGAGCCACAAATCCTTCTATATGGGAGCAAACCCAAGGAACCTCCCTATGTTGAGTCACAAATCCTTCTATAAAGGGAGCAAGCCCAAGGAACCTCCCTATGCTGAGCCACAAATCCTTCTATATGGGAGCAAACCAAAGGAACCTGCCTACAGTATGCTGAGCCACAAATCTTTCTATAAAGGGAGCAAATCAAAGGAACCTGCCTACAGTATGCTGAGCCACAAATCCTTCTATAAAGGGAGCAAGCCCAAGGAACCTCCCTATGCTGAGCCACAAATCCACCAAACCTTCTATAAGGGAGCAAACCCAAGGAACCTCCCTATGCTGAGCCACAAATCCTTCTATATGGGAGCAAACCCAAGGAACCATCCCTATGTCTGAGCCACAAATCCTTCTATAAGGAGCAAACCAAAGAACCTCCCTATGCTGGAGCCACAAATCCTTCTATATGAAGGACAGCAGACCCCAACGAATCCCTTTCCCTATGCTGATGTCACAAATCCTTCTATAAAGGGAGCAAGCCCAAGGAACCTCCCTATGCTAGCCACAAATCCTTCTATAAAGGGACAAACCCAAGGAACCTCCCTATGCTGTGTCAGAAATCCTTCTATGAGAGCAAACCCAAGAACCTCCCTATGCTGATCACAAAATCCTTCTATAAGGGAGCAAGCCCAAGGAACCTCCCTATGCTGAGCCACAAATCCTTCTATATGGAGCAAACCCAAGGACCCCTCCATATGCTGACCACAAATCCTTTTATAGGGAGCAAACCCAAGGAACCTCCCTATGTTGAGCCACAAATCCTTCTATAAAGGGAGCAAGCCCAAGGAACCCCCTATGCTAGCCACATTCTTCTATAAAGAAAGCAAACCCAAGGAACCTTCCTATGCTGAGTCACAAATCCTTCTATAAAGGAGCAAGCCCAAGGACCCTCCCTATGCTGACCACAAATCCTTCTATAAAGGGTACAAACCCAAGGACCCTCCCTATGCTGAGCCACAAATCCTTCATAAAGGGAGCAAACCCAAGGAATCTCCCTACGCTGAGCACACAAATCCTTCTATAGGGAGCAAGCCCAAGGAACCTCCCTATGCTGGGTCACCAATCCTTCTTAAGGGAGCAAGCCCAAGGAACCTCCCTATTCTGAGCCACAAATCCTTCTATAAAGGAGGCAAACCCAAGGAACCTCCCTATGCCGAGACACAAATCCTTCTATAAAGGGAGCAAACCCAGGGAACCTCCCTATGCCGAGACACAAATCCTCTCTATAAAGGGGAGCAAACCACACCAAGGAACCTCCTATGCCGAGACCAAAATCCTTCTATAAGGGAGCAAACCCAGGAACCTCCCTATGCTGAGTCACAAATCCTTCTATAAAGGGAGCAAGCCCAAGGAACCTCACTATGCCGAGACACAAATCCTTCTATAAAGGGAGCAAACCAAGAACCTCCCTATGCTGAGCCACAAATCCTTCTATAAAGGAGCAAGCCCAGGAACCTCCCTACTGCTGGAGTCGGGCTGATGTGTCAGAAAGAATACGTGCATGTGAATGTCTTACAGATCGTTATATAAAAATACCTTTTCAAGCTTTCTATTTCTGAGGATTTAAAATATTTTCTAGTTTGATTGTCTAGATGTAACATTGTCTCTTTTAGTGTGTCTTTAGTATGCTCACCTATTTACTAGTTATTTAATAGTCTGCACTTGAGCTTTATCAATGGTCTCTATTGGTGTCACCTCTTCATTCCTAATAATATCTCTCTAAAGATTCCACATCCTGGTTCATTGTTTTAATATTAGGATATTTGTTTAACTAACTTAATCCCCATAATGTTTACCCTTTGTGGCATTAACATTGCATTACTTTAATCTCATAACTCTGGATAACCCTGGTTTTATGGACTGGAGAGCCTGGAATCATACTAGTACTGTACATGTCTGAAAAGCAAAGAATAGATCTCACTCTTGAGATCATTGCAGATACAATCGTAAATCTTAAAATTCATTAGGCTGTGCAATTTAATTTCCTACCCATAAAGAAAATATATCCTTAGCAAGACAAACGTAATAGCTAGATGGGTTCTAACTAGGTACTGTATATTCCATTGTTCACTCTTCAAATATAGTCATGTTTCTATTACTAAAATAATAATGATAAATAACCAACACAAACCCATTGGTTATTTTGAAATGAAGAGGATGCTGTTCGCACAGGCTCCTAAACAACACGACAGATAGTATCGACTTGTGCATTTGGGAATATGTTCTGATCGTCTAATTGTATTTGAAAAACATTTGTTTATTTTCACATTTGTTACAGATTCCTCGCTCTCAATGTTCGGAAAACTGCCTTTCCTTGGCTATGAAAGTCTCGCGGAGAGGACAGCCAGCCTGCTGCTATGACTGCTAAGATGCTCAATGGAGAGATTTCCAATCATACTGGTGCACAAGCTTTCTATTACTTTATTCTGCATGTGGGGAGGCAGCTGGTTCGGCTGTAGAATATACAGATTAGCAAGTGGTATTGCAACCTGTGGTGCACACATGTGGGTGGAATGGTGCCACAGCCGCACCTCCTGCTCACATGCCGCTGATTCAAAGCAATGGCCACTTCTTCACATCATGTATGTCCTGCTGCAGTGCACTAAGGGGCTGCAATATGTTCTGCATCTGTAGTAGTAAATGTGTATTCATTGTTGTGGCCAGGGTAGAAAAAGGAGTCCCAATGCACATCCAATATGTTAAATATTTCGTTATATTCTATATTGTTTTTTTCTTCTTCTCATAAGTATGGGTCATCTAGTTCAATATTTTGTCCCACATTTGTCAAGTCTTCACACGTGAAGGTACCTTCCCCCTCATCAGGTTCCTGCCCCCTCATAAGGTTCATACCCCCTCTCAGGTTCCTACCCCCTCATCAGGGTCCTACCCCCTCATCGGGTCCTACCCCCTCATCAGTTCCAACCCCCTCATCAGGTTCCTACCCCCTTATCAGGGTCTACCCCCTCATCATGTTCCTAACCCCTCTCAGTACCTTCTCCCTCATCAGGTACCTTCCTCCCCCTCATCAGGTACCTTCCCCCTCCTCAGGTTCCTACCCCCCTCATCATACCTTCCATTCCCCCTCATCAGGTTCCTACCCCCTCATCAGGTTCCTACCTCCTCATCAGGGTCCTACACCCTCATCAGTTCCTACCTCCTCATCAGGTACCTCCCCCTCTCGGTTCCTACCCCCTCATCAGGTACCTTCCCCCTCATCAGGTTCCTAAACCCCCTCATCAGGTTTACCCCCCTCATCAGTCCTCGCCTGTTTCCTACGTTCCCCCTCCCCATCAGGGTTCCTACACTACCAATGTTACATGTGTCCCTTTGTATTTTTCTCACTGCCATAGAGATTAAGGAAGAAAACAATGATATCGTCAGTAGTACGAGATGCGGTGGCATGTATACGATGCCTAAGGTTAACTTTTTAAAACACTATGGCCTGGATACTAACCTTCAGTATTATTTCCCAATATAAATTTATTGATTTTTATTTTTATGGGGCAATACAATCAACGTCGCAACACCATTTTTCTTTAAACCTTACTATAAAGGGAGCAAGCCCAAGGAACCTCCCTATGCTGAGCCACAAAACCTTCTATAAGGGAGCAAACCCAAGGAACCTCCCTATGCTGAGCCACAAATCCTTCTACATAAGGAGCAAACCAAAGAACCTCCCTATGCTGAGCCACAATCCTTCTATAAAGGAGGCAAACCCAAGGAACTCCCTATGCTGAGTCACAAATCCTTCTATAAAGGTAGCAACCCAGAACCTCCCTATGCTGAGCCACAAATCCTTCTATAAAGGGAGCAACCCAAGGAACCCCCTATGCTGTCACAAATCCTTCTATAAAGAGAGCAAACCCAAGGAACCTCCTATTCTGATCACAAATCCTTCTATAGGGAGCAAGCCAAGAACCCCTCCCTATGCTGACCACAAATCCTTCTATATGGGAGCAAACCCAAGGAACCTCCATATGCTGAGCCACAAATCCTTTTATAAGGGAGCAAACCCAAAGGAACCTCCCTATGTTGAGCCAACATTCTATACGGGAGCAGCCCAAGAACCTCCCTATGCTGACCACAAATTCTTCTATAGAAGCAAACCCAAGAACCTTCCTATGCTGAGTCACAATCCTTCTATAAAGGGAGCAAGCCCAAGGAACCCTCCTATGCTGAGCCACAAATCCTTCTATAAAGGGTACAGCCCAAGGAACCTCCCTATGCTAGCCACAAATCCTTCTTATAAAGGGAGCAACCCAAGGAATCTTCCCTACTCTGGCCACACAATCCTTCTATAAGGGAGCAAGCCCAAGGAACCTCCCTATGCTGAGTCACAAATCCTTCTATAAGGGAGCAAGCCCAAGGAACCTTCCCTATTCTGAGCCACAAATCCTTCTATAAAGGGAGCAAACCCAAGGAACCTCCCTATGCCGAGACACAACCTTCTATAAAAGGGAGCAAACCCAAGGAACCTCCCTATGCCGAGACACAAATCCTTCTATAAAGGGAGCAAACCCAAGGAACCTCCATATCCCGAGACACAAATCCTCTATAAAGGGAGCAAACCCAGGAACCTCCCTATGCTGAGTCACAAATCCTTCTATAAAGGGGCAAGCCCAAGGAACCCTCACTATGCCGAGACACAAATCCTTCTATAAAGGGAGCAAACCCAAAGGAACCTCCCTATGCTGAGCCCAAATCCTTCTATAAAGGAGCAAGCCCAAGGAACCCCCTATGCTAGTCGGGCTGATGTTCATCAAGAACAACTGCATGTAAATGTCTTACAGATCAGTTATATAAAAATACCTTTTCAAGCTTTCTATTTCTGAGGATTTAAAATTTTTCTAGTTTGATGTCTAGATAACATTGTCTCTTTTAGTGTCTTTAGTATGCTCACTATTTACTAGTTATTTAATAGTCTCGCACTTGAGCTTTTCAATGGTCTCTATTGGTGTCACCTCTTCATTCCTAATAATATCTCTCTAAAGAGTCCACATCCTGGTTCATTGTTTTAATATTAGGATTTTTGTTTAACTAACTTAAATCCCCATAATGTTTACACTTTGTGGCATTAACATTGCATTACTTTAATCTCATAACTCTGGATACCCTGGTTTTATGGACTGGAGACCTGGAATCATACATACTACTACTGTCTGAAAAGCAAAGAATAGATCTCACTCTTGAGATCATTGCAGATACAATCGTAAATCTTAAATATTCATTAGGCTGTGCAATTTAATTTCCTACCCATAAGAAAAATATATCCTTAACAAGACAACGTAATAGCAGATGGGTTCTAACATAGGTACTGTATATTCCATTGTTCCGTCTTCAAATATAGTCATGTTTCTATTACTAAAATAATGATAATACCAACACAAACCCATTGGTTATTTTGAAATGAAGAGGATGCTGTTGCCACAGCTCCTAAACACACAACAGATAATTATCGACTTGTGCATTTGGGAATATGTTCTGATCGTCTAATGGTATTTGAAAAACATTTGTTTATTTTCACATTTTTACAGATTCCTCGCTCTCAATGTTCGGAAAAACTGCTTTCCTGGGCTATAGAAAAGTCTCGCGGAGAGGACAGCCAGCCTGCTGCTATGACTGCAATAGATGCTCAATGGGAGAGATTTCCAATCAATCTGGTGCACAAGCTTTCTATTTACTTTATTCTGCATGTGGGGAGCAGCTGGTTCGCTGTAGAATATACAGATGTGCAAGTGGTATTGCAAACTGTGGTGCCCACATGTGGGTGGAATGGTGCCACAGCCGCACCTCCTGCTCCACTGCCTCTGATTCAAAGCAATGGCCACTTCTTCACATAATGTATGTCCTGCTGCCAGTGCACTATGGGCTGCAATTGTTTGCTCGCATCTGTAGTAGTAAAATGGTATTCTAGTTGTGGCCAGGTAAAAAAGGAGTCCAATGCACATCCAATATGTTAAATTATTTCGTTAATGTCTATATGTGTTTTTCTTCTTCTCATAATATGGGTCATCTAGTTCAATATTTTGTCCCACATTTGTCAAGTCTTCAACAACTTGAAGGTACCTTCCCCCTCATCAGGTTCCGCCCCCTCATAAGGTTCATACCCCCTCATCAGGTTCCTACCCCCTCATCAGGGTCCTACCCCCTCATCAGGGTCCTACCCCCTCATCAGGTTCCTACCCCCCTCATCAGGTTCCTACCCCCTTATCAGGGTCCTACCCCCTCATCATGTTCCTAACCCCTCATCAGTACCTTCTCCCTCATCAGGTACCTTCCCTCCTCATCAGGTTACCTTCCCCCTCCTCAGGTTCCTCCTCCACCCCATCAGTACCTTCCCCTCATCAGGTTCCTACCCTCAAGTTCCTACCCCTCATCAGTTCCTACCTCCTCATCAGGGTCCTACACCCTCATCAGGTTCCTACCTCCTCATCAGGTACCTTCCCCCTCATCAGGTTCCTACCCCCCATCAGGTACCTCCCCTCACAGTTCCACCCCCTCTATCAGGTTCCTACCCCCCTCATCAGGTTCCTACCCCCCCTCATCATGCCGGTTCCTACACTACCAATGTTACATTGTGTCCTTTGTATTCTCTCCACTGCCATAGAGATAGAGGAAGAAAACATGATATCGTCAGTAGTACGAGATGCGGTGGCATGTATACGATGCCTAAGGGGTTAACATTTAGAAGCACTATGCCTGGATACATCAACCTTCAGTATTATTTCCCATATAAATTATTATTTTTATTTTTTATGGGGCAATACATCAACGTCGCAACACACCATTTTTCTTTACCACGACTTAAAAATATTGCGATAGGCATCATTGAACTAAATGCCATATATCCAGTCCAGATATTTTATAATTATTTTTTTATCACCTCAAATATATTAATGTTCAACTACACTACCTAACCCCTTCGCTATCTCAATGGCTAGCAAAGTTTTACCATTAAGGCAAATAAGGGGTTAACCTCTACCATCACCCTTGTCGCATACACTACCAGACCCCCCCAACAAACTAAACTCTGCACCCCTCTAGACTAATGACCAATAGTCATATTAGTCAATGGTTCATTTTGGCCAATCCAAATAAGAAAAAAAAGAAAACATTGCAACCATAGCCATTGATTATCACTGGATACCTATACCTTCTTAATGGGACCTACAGTGTAGATACCACATTGGCATAAATGATACCTGTAAAAAAAATTGGGCTACTTACCACCACTGAGAATTAATTCCATTCTCATATTCGCTGAAGTCTCTAGGAGAAAATCCAATGGCCAATGCCCAACTATAAAAAAACACAACCATAAGATAAATCTGAGGCCCGATGGTCACCCAAAATTTTTTATATCAATAATATTACAGATGCATTTTAAACGTTCCTCCTTTTTTTACCTTTTACCTTTTACAACAGACGTGATCTTGCCAGAAGTGTCCAGATGATCGGTGGCCAAATGAGAAGAAGAACAAAGTGGTTCCTGAAAAGCACTGAATTCTATCCTACCAAAAGGAGTCCGATAGCTCCGATCTTCTCTTTTATTTCAGTTTTATGTTCTATTATAACTGCCATTATCTTGCGTATCTTCATTTTATTCCGGGACCTCCCTGGTCAAAGCCAATAATCACAACCTGCTTAATTCTCCTTGTCTCCATCATGCTGAGCTTCCTCTTGTGGTTCTTGTCCCCTTGGTCGCCCTGTGGATATAACCTGCAGGCTGAGACAAACCTCTTTTGGAATTATCTCTGTTCTGAACCTCCCTATGCTGAGCCACAAATCCTTCTATAAGGGAGCAAACCAAAGGAACCTCCCTATGCTGAGCCACAAATCCTTCTATAAAGGAAGCAAACCCAAGGAACCTCCCTATGCTGAGTCACAAATCCTTCTATAATATAAAAAGAGCAAGCCCAAGGAACCTCCCTATGCTGAGCCACAAATCCTTCTATAAAGGGAGCAAACCCAAGGAACCTCCCTATGCTGTGTCAGAAATCCTTCTATAAAGAGAGCAAACCCAAGGAACCTCCCTATGCTGAGTCACAAATCCTTCTATAAAGGGAGCAAGCCCAAGGAACCTCCCTATGCTGAGCCACAAATCCTTCTATATGGGAGCAACCCAAGGAACCTCCATATGCTGAGCCCAAATCCTTTATAAGGGAGCAAACCCAAGGAACCTCCCTATGTTGAGCACACAATCCTTCTATAAAGGGAGCAAGCCCAAGGAACCTCCCTATGCTGAGCACAAATCTTCTATAAAGGAAGCAAACCCAAGGAACCTTCCTATGCTGAGTCAACAAATCTTCTATAAGGGAGCAAGCCCAAGGAACCTCCCTATGCTGGCCACAAATCCTTCTATAAAGGGTCAAGCACCCAAGGAACCCTACCCTATGCTGAGCCACCAAATCCTTCTATAAAGGAGCAAACCCAAGGAATCTCCTACGCTGAGCACAAATCCTTCTATAAGGGAGCAAGCCCAAGGAACCTCCCTATGCTGAGTCCAAATCCTTATAAGGAGCAAGCCCAAGGAACCTCCTATTCTGAGCCACAAATCCTTCTATAAAGGGAGCAACCCAAGGAACCTCCCTATGCCGAGAACCAAATCCTTCTATAAAGGAGCAAACCCAAAGGAACCCCCTATGCCGAGACACAAAATCCTTCTATAAAGGGGGAAAAACCCAAGGAACCTCTATGCCGAGACACAAATCCTTCTAAAAGGGAGCAAACCCAGGAACCTCCCTATGCTGAGTCACAAATCCTTCTATAAAGGGAGCAAGCCCAAGGAACCTCACATGCCGAGACACAAATCCTTCTATAAAGGGAGCAAACCCAAGGAACCTCCCTATGCTGAGCACAAATCCTTCTATAAAGGAGCAAGCCCAAGGAACCTCCTAGCTGAGTCGGGCTGATGTGCAAGAAAGACTACTGCATGTAAATGTCTTACAGATCAGTTATATAAAAATACCTTTTCAAGCTTTCTATTTCTGAGGATTTAAAATATTTCTAGTTTGATGTCTAGATGTAACATTGTCTCTTTTAGTGTCTTAGTATTGCTCACTATTTACTAGTTATTTAATAGTTGCACTGTGAGCTTTTATCAATGGTCTCTATTGGTGTCACCTCTTCATTCCTAATAATATCTCTCTAAAGAGTCCACATCCTGGTTCATTGTTTTAATATTAGGATATTTGTTTAACTAACTTTAAATCCCCATAATGTTTACACTTTGTGGCATTAACATTGCATTACTTTACTCATAACTCTGGATAACCCTGGTTTTATGGACTGGAGAGCCTGGAATCATACATAGTACTGTACTGTCTGAAAAGCAAAGATAGATCTCACTCTTGAGATCATTGCAGATACAATCGTAAATCTTAAATTCATTAGGTGTGCAATTTAATTTCCTACCCATAAGAAAAAATATATCCTTGACAAGACAAACGTAATAGTAGATGGGTTCTAACATAGGTACTGTATATTCCATTGTTCACGTCTTCAAATATAGTCATGTTTCTATTACTAAAATAATAATGATAATACCAACACAAAACCATTGGTTATTTTGAAATGAAGAGGATGCTGTTTCGCACAGGCTCCTAAAAACACAGACAGATAGTATCGACTTGTGCATTGGGAATATGTTCTGATCGTCTAATTGTATTTGAAAAACATTTGTTTATTTCACATTTGTTACAGATTCCTCGCTCTCAATGTTCGGAAAAACTGCTTTCCTGGCTATAGAAAGTCTCGCGGAGAGGACAGCCAGCCTGCTGCTATGACTGCTAAGATGCTCAATGGGAGAGATTTCCAATCAATCTGGTGCACAAGCTTTCTAGTACTTATTCTGCATGTGGGGAGGCAGCTGGTTCTGCTGTAGAATATACAGAGTAGCAAGTGGTATTGCAAACTCGTGGGTGCACACATGTGGGTGGAATGGTGCCACAGCCGCACCTCCTGCTCACATGCCGCTGATTCAAAGCAATGGCCACTTCTTCACATCATGTATGTCCTGCTGCAGTGCACTATGGGCTGCAAAATGTGCTGCATCTGTAGTGTAAAATGGTATTCATGTTGTGGCCAGGGTAGAAAAAGGAGTCCCAATGCACATCCAATATGTTAAATTATTTCGTTAATGTCTATATGTGTTTTTCTTCTTCTCATAAGTATGGGTCATCTAGTTCAATATTTTGTCCCACATTTGTCAAGTCTTCCAACAACTGAAGGTACCTTCCCCCTCATCAGGTTCCTGCCCCCTCATAAGGTTCATACCCCCTCATCAGGTTCCTACCCCCTCATCGGGTCCTACCCCCTCATCAGGGTCCTACCCCCTCATAGGTTCCACCCCTCATCAGGTCCTACCCCCTTATCAGGGTCTACCCCCTCATCATGTTCCTAACCCCTCTCAGGTACCTTCTCCCTCATCAGGTACCTTCCCCCTCATCAGGTACCTTCCCCCTCCTCAGGTTCCTACCCCCTCATCAGGTACCTTCCCCCTCATCAGGTTCCTACCCCCTCATCAGGTTCCTACCTCCTCATCAGGGTCCTACACCCTCATAGGTTCCTACCTCCTCATCAGGTACCTTCCCCCTCATCAGGTTAACCTACCCCCTCATCAGGTACCTCCCCTCATCAGGTTCCTACCCCCTCATCAGTTCCTACCCACCTCATCAGTCCTACCCCTCATCGTTCTACCCTACCAATGTTACATTGTGTCCTTTGATTTTCTCCACCTGCCATAGAGATTAGAGGAAGAAAACAATGATATCGTCAGAGTACGAGATGCGTGGGCATGTATACGATGCCTAAGGGGTTAACATTTAGAACACTATGGCCTGGATACATAACACTTCAGTATATTTCCCATATTTTTTTAAAGTATTTATTTATTTTTATGGGGCAATACATCAACGTCGCAAACACCATTTTTCTTACCACGACTTAAAAATATTGCGATAGGCATCAAATTGACTAAATGCCATATATCCAGTCCAGATATTATTATAATTATTTTTTTATCACCACAAATATAATTAATGTTCAACTACACTACCTAACCCCTTCGCTATCTCAATGGCTAGCAAAGTTTTACCATTAAGGCAAATAAGGGGTTAACCTCTACCATCACCCTTGTCGCATACACTACCAGACCCCCCAACAAACTAACTTCTGCACCCCTCTAGACTAATGACAATAGTCATATTAGTCAATGGTTCATTTTGGCCAATCCAAATAAGAAAAAAAAAGAAAAAGCATTGCAACCATAAAGCCATTGATTATCACTGGGATACCTATACTTCTTAATGGGGACCTACAGTTAGATACCACATTGGCAATAAATGATGACCGTAAAAAAAATTGGGCTACTTACCACACTGAGAATTAATGGCCATTCTCATATTCAGGGCTGAAGTCTCTAGGAGGAAATCCAATGGACAATGCCCAACTATAAAAAAAACAACACAAAAGATAAATCTGAGGCCCGATGGTCACCCAAAATTTTTATTATAATATATTACAGATGCATTTTAAACGTTCCTCCTTTTTTTACCTTTTACAACAGACAGTGAATCTTGCCAGAAGTGTCCAGATGATCGGTGGCCAAATGAGAAGAAGAACAAATGGTTCCTGAAAAGCACTGAATTTCATCCTACAAAAGGGATCCGATAGCTCCGATCTTCTCTTTTATTTCAGTTTTATGTTCTATTATAACTGCCATTATCTTGCGTATCTTCATTTTATTCCGGGACACTCCATTGTCAAAGCCAATAATCACAACCTCAGCTTAATTCTCCTTGTCTCCATCATTCTGGCTTCCTCTGTGTGTTTGTTCCTTGGTCGCCCTGTGGATAAACCTGCAGGCTGAGACAAACCTCTTTGGGATTATCTTCTCCATAGCGGTCTCTTCTGTGCGTCCAGACATCATGGTTTGCATTGCTTTCAAAGCCACCAAAACCTGGTAACACCGGAGAAAATGGATGGGAGTCAAATATCCAACGTGTGGTCTGTATTTGTTCATTATTTCAAGTTTTAATTAGCGTTAGGTGGTTGGCTATTTCTCCCCCCTTCCAGGAGTTTAACACACACGCTTATCCTGGAAAGATCATTATTCAGATTGTAATGAAGGCTCTGTTGTTGCATTTTACACTGTCCTGGGTACCTGGGATTCCTTGCAGCTGCGAGTTTCTTGTAGCTTTCTAGCTAGGAAATTACCTGACAGTTTTAATGAAGCCAAGTACATCACCTTCAGCATGCTGGTGTTCTGCAGTGTGTGGGTCTCTGTTATACCAGCGTATTTAAGTGTTATGGGAAGAACATGGTTATTGTAGAGATTTTTGCCATATTAGACATCAAGTGCGGGAATTTTGTCTTGTATCATTCTTCCAAAATGCTACATATGTTGCTGAGACCTGATTTAAACACAAAAAGTTTTTATTTAGAAAGGCTAACATCTAAAAATATTGCTGCAAACTTAATGGTGTTGAAAGGTAGTAATGGAAATGTATTTTGTATTTATCACAGATTTTTTATAAGATTTCATTTGGGGTACAGAAAAAAAGAAAGACGGGAAATCAAAAACATTATCACTTTGGAGTTCCAAGTTTTGTAGGCAAACATCAAATCAATAAGAATATTAGCAGAAGAGAAATGTATTTGAATGCAATTTACTGCAACTGTTACTCAACCAGAGAAATTGATCCTGTTAAAACCAATGACGTTGTGTACAATTGTTTGCTTAAATATTTGATTATAGGTCATGTACCTCTGTGATATTTGCCCTGTAATGGGAGGTTAAAGAATTTATTATAACGTGTCCCATTAACTTTTTGACATGAGAAGTTTAAGTTGAAGAGTGAAACAATAAAAATCCTGTTGATCCTTTTCTCTAGAAGTGATTGTGCCGATAGGGGTAGATTTGGGTCTTTTGAATAAAGGTTAAGCCTGCCTTTACCCCTACCTGTCCACACTACTGTATGAATATATCTAGGTGTTGAGTAGCCGCGTTCCAGCACTTCAGGACTGGGGGTTAACCCTGACTCGGAGAAATGTTGCTTAGTTCAGGTTGACCTTTTAGTTAGCCCACCATCAGGGGCTACAAAAATATTGGACGCAACCTGCCAATGTCCCTGCCTAAATATACCATGTTGTGCCATGGGTATAAGAGTGGGAGGTCCCTTGTTATGTAGGAGTTCCAGGTCAGAGACTTAGGCATTTGTGCCGGTGTCTACGTTAGAGTGGGTTCCAGTGCCGATCCGAGCCTGAAGTCAAGTTTCCTGTAGACACTGCGTAGGAGCAGAATGGGAAGTTCCTCATGGAGCTACCCGCACACGCGCTGCAGGGTATTTCCCAGTTATCCCAGTGGGTGAGTGTATCTCTCTGTCTACTGCAGTGTGGATATTATTTTTCCAATAAATTCACTTTTATTAACTCTGAGTTCGTCTGGCGAGTTTATTCCTGGTGTGTTAGTCCTGCGTCTCCCGTTACAGTTATTATTTAGTGTACAGCTTTATCAGTAGTCTGTGAGCACTTGGAAATAAAAAAAATAACACTATACTTAAAGTATAAATGTTTACAATGTACGTAAATTCATTTGTTTCTTATAGATTTATAGCTATCTCTTGTGTGGTTACACTTGTAACCTGGTATTGTGGCTGCAATGATGACACACTAACACCAAGATGCATGAAGCTCCCTTAGATAATTTAACGCAACGCTAACCAAAATTAACATTATCTGAAAAAGAAAAGATGCACAAGCTCCATATCGTAATGTATTATAAAAATTATTTCATCAAAAATAAAACCGTCCCACGGACTATTCCATCACAAGTGAAGCAGGATTGATCACATGAAAGTGTTCAACTCTACTGCCAAGTCAACAAGGCTTGTGGACACAGGGGAGGTCAGGGAGGCAGGTCCACACAGTTCAGGCGTTTTTTCTTCGACAGCCAGTGACAATTGTGTATGCAGAGGTATCGGGTCACACACAGAAAAAGCCTGTGAGAGTCCTCTACTGAGGAGAAGAATCGCCAGAAGGTTCAATAGTGTCCACCACACAGAGTGTTCATCTCCGTATCAGCAAGTCAGGGCGTCGCTGGCAAGTACCCTCGCATCATCCACTTACATACGGGACTTCATGGGAGGGGATTGGTTAAACCGAGCAGGGTTTAAATACCCCCTGTTGCTAAGAACAGTACACACCAGACTGTGCAACATAGTCTGGCACTTTTGTAGAGAAAATGCATGTTTGGCTTTCTGGCATCAAGTGAACCACTTTATCTTTCTTTCTTTCTTTTGTCTTCTTTTTTTGCTGGGCCCAGCAATCTTTTTTTTGTTTCCTTTACCTGAAACTTTACTAACCTTAATGTGGTGTCCTGAGGTCAGTAGTTACAATGAAGGTGTGGTTGGTGTTAAACACAGTTTGATGTACACACAGCCTGGGAGATTCTGTTATAAAAGGAAAAGGGCGTTTCCTTCCGCAACCATCTAGGGTAGATTATAACATGGTATGGGGGGGGAATAAAGTAAGTGATACTGAATGTCATTTATGTTACAGAAGTAAGACGTGCATGGGATGTTTAAAAGGTACTGTTTTTTGGGGGGCTTGCTATAGAAAATTGTATGTTGTAGAAGTGTATTATGTTTGCTAATTGTAAGTTTTGGGAGACAACTCCCCTGTGTGGTATACTAATTGGTTTGGTCCAAATTAACCAGTATAAAAGGGAGGGGGTTTCTTCCCCTGGGGGCTGCTGCACTCCTTGTTGTTGCTGTGTGATAGGAGGCTGTTCTTTTTCTGCACTCCTTGTGTGTGTTAGTGTATATGAGGATATCTGTGGAACTTCAGTAAAAGGTGAAACTTTCTAATGCGATATTTCTGGATATCTCTGTATGGAGACATCAACGCTGGGGAAACTGGTTGTTGTACACCTGAAGGGTAATACCTAATAAAAAGAAGGTTCCGAGAACACAAAAGCCTCTTCATTCTTCCCAGGGTCTGATGCTGCGGCTCTTTAAACAAAGGCTGGGAGGATGCAACCTTATAGTGTCCACCATATAAAGTGTTCACCTAAAATATCAGCAAGCTCAGGGCGTCGTGCACGTAACCCTGCGCATTTCATCACTACGTGACTTCATACAGGATGGAAAAAAGTAATAAGTGATGTGAATAGTGAGTTGAGGAAAATACTAAGATATGTAACTGGAAGCTAATATAGTAATGTGTGCAACATATATAATGAATATAAAGTATAAAAATTGTAAATAAATAAAAATGACTATAATTGTTAGTAAATATACTAATGAAAAAGGGGAATGACGAGATCAAAGATGGATGCTAAAATGTTTCATCTGAGATGATGACACAATGAAAAGAACAATGAGTCCAGAGCACAAAGCAACATGGAAAAAGACTTACTTAAACCAGAGTGCTTATATCTACACACTCATTCAAACCTAGAGGTGCAAATGTTCCGATGCTAGAGATACAGAATGATTCCTGACATAAAGGGACCTAAAACTGTCCCTCCCAGCTGGACATAAGCTCCATATACTGAGATCGCGCCGGATCCTGAGTGTTTTGGATAAGTAGTGTCTCGGAACACTACGTGTGAGGGCTCTGTTTAGAAGGGCATGTCTGGCTTGAGGAATGAACATATATTTAACGTTATATTAATCCGTAGCACGTGCACTACAGAGAATAACGTTGTGATATCCAGAGTTATCCACTGAAAAACATACAGATACATTTCTTGTATTGCTAAACATGTCGCTGCGCTATTAACACTCCCGCTAACGAATTTATTCACTACGATACTGATTTTGGTATGGGGGGCCGAGAGATTCCTTGTTGTGGTCCCCACAGTCAGGCAGACTGTGGCGTTGTAGCTTTCTCCAGCGAGGTCAGTGTAGCTTTTGTGCTGGAATGCAGCCCCTTTTATTCTGGTCACTATTGCACTTGGCTCTGTAGGTCTTGGTTTAGTTTTCTCATGCTGTTGTGGGCACACAAAAACCAGCAATTTTTCTGACAGTCTCCGGGCCCCTTTGAAATTCAAGGGCCAACATCTCATCACACTTTCAAAAAACCAAACCCATGTAAGAGCGAATGAGATTGGTATTACATTAAGGGAGACATTAACGTGGAAATAAACTGGGCTTTATTAGCCTGTGAGCTTCCAAAACAACAACTGTTATAGGCAGCATACAAATAAACTAAACTAAACAAACAGGTCTATTTTTTATAAGGCGACTATTACTCTCAAGTCCACAATATCAGGCTTATGCGGCCCCCTAGTCTATTTCTTGCCAACCCCCCTGGCCCAAATGTCCAAAGAGGTACTGTTATCAGGGGCTCTTTCCCTCAGTCCGGTATGGGTCTGATTTTTGTCCTCAGGGTGCCACCTCTGGCGGGTTCCAGGGTCCGTCATGTCTGTGAATAGAGGGTGCTTCCTAGGATGGATCTTCATTCACGCACTTCCTCACAGCTGCTTTATGGGTAACTGCCCGGAAGTTTATTGCACCGCAGGCCTTTCTACCTATGATGATGAGACAGGTGACTTTGCTAATTGACTGTAGCTGCAATTAACCAGCTCCCTGCGGACTCCTCAGACAGATCCAGGCTTTGTTTGGATCCCCTTAGACAGGGGTTAAGGCCCTGCCACAACTTTAGTTTCCTGTTTTATTTTATTTACTTTTGGCTGAAACATGGCCATGGAAAATGTGCAGTCCGCTGTTAGATTTCTTTATTAACACAGTGACAACGTAAATATCTTGGATCAATTACAGATGTAGCAGACATAATGCACCACGTTAAAGCAATGCCACGTGTTACACTACACCGAATCACGACATAAAAGCCGCAGTTTAATTGAAAAGAATGGAAAGGCATGTGTTTATCTCTCTAAACCCATGACGTGTTTCATCATTAATGGGTAATATATAGAGATGGGGAAAATGTTCCCTGGATTCAATTCCACTGCGGATTGGCCGTTTCCTTCCCCTCGGAATCCGCGGATTCATCTCAACAAAAGCAGATTCGTGTTTCTTTCTATCATTGAAAATTTTACCGACGGATTCCTCAAAGCTCTGCATCCGTTGGTGATGAACCGAATACCCCTGAATCTGCGTCTTCAGTGAGAGTGAAAGAGCAAAAACTCCTTTTTATTATGGCTTCAAGTTCTATACAATATCCCGCAAATCTCCCTCTAAATGAATAGGGGTTGTAAGCCTGTATGCCCGCAGACCTGGCCAGTCCCCAGTATGAGGTGGGTAAGGTATAACACGCCCACAGCAGTCTTGAGGGCGTGCCCGGAGTGGGTAATTGCGTTTGCCGGGCGAGAAAGGGTTAACGTTATACTTGCTGAGTCCGGGTGCGGCCAGAGGTTGGAAGGTAGTGTCTAATAGCCAGAGTCCGTGGATAGGAGGGAGCAGCGTAGTAATGTCCAATAGCCAAGATTCAAGGCAGCGAGAAGGCAGCGTAGTAAAGTCCAAAGCAGAGTTCAAGTTCATCCTCAGTGAATCCTAAACAAGGGCAGGGACAGGAACCAGGCTGTAATAGACAAGGGGTGCCAGATGGGACATAGACAGCCGCACACACAGGAGCTACCAGAAGTTATGAGCACGCAAGGACAGACAGAACGGCAGGACTCTGGGTTATAAAGGAGGGAGGACAATACGACGATGACAGGTGAGCGAACATGGGGTTTGTATGGGAGCGTGCCAGGGACTAGTGTGTGGCGAAGTTTGTAGGGGAGCGAGAAGGAGGATATATTTTAGGGTATGGCCTGTAAGCTCCCGAGTGGCGGAAACCAGTATCAAGGCTGAAGACCATTGGGTAGATAGACGCGTGCGCGACCTTCCTCTGTAACCCCGCGTCAAGCCTCCCGCTGCGCGCAATATATGCCTAGTGTGTTCATGGCCCGCGTTTGGTCTTGATTGACATCGAGAGGACGGGTTTTGCTCTGGCTTGAGGATGTAAGAGAAGGTGGTAAGGAGCGGACCGTGTGCGCCGAGGGTGCGGTCACCCTGAAAGGGAGACCAGGGACCAGGACGTGCGCGCACAGAGGGAGAACCGCCGATAGTGTGCGGACCCGGAAACGGAGTGTGCACGATTCCGTGCGCGCAAGGGAGGCCGCGGGAGGGACGCAAGGGTAAGGAAGGTTAGCCAGAGGGACAGAGTGATGGGGACCACGGCTGGGAAGAGTGAAGTCCCCCGATCCCGTGTGACAAGTGTCCCCCCTTGAGGATCGAGCTCCGGACGATCCTCCCCAGGTTTATGAGGGAACTTCCGAAGGACTTTCCGTGAGAGAGTTTGGGGCATGGACATGGTGCGAAGGTACCAGAGGTTCCTCCGGACGTAATTCCTTTCCAGTGTACGGCGAACTGTGGAGTTTACCCCAGGACACAAGATATCGGTAAGGTATTATTTCAAACTCTTGCCTTGTCCTGTGTTATTAATGACAGATTAGGCCTCGAGGACGGGCGCCTGTAAAAGGATAAGTTCTTTCTTTGGGTATGGCAGTTGCTAAGATAAGGTTAATGGCTATCTATCTCTACGACATATATGTTTCAGCCTAATCATCACAATTCATCTATTTGAATTGGATAATTTGGATCAGACCAACAATGTTATCAGAGTCATTCTGTCTCTCGTTCCCATGCTTATTTTCCCTATATAATTACTATAGATGCTTGCTATGGGAAAAAGCGATCACGCTGACACCACGTCAGTATGAAATTCTGACTTTATTACTACACAAGCTGCGTCATATACCAGGGTGCTTGTAGGGGAGGGGGTTTTGTATGCAAACATGAGCTAGACAGCTCAGGAGGTATTTTTGTTACGGTGCTACGTTCAATTGTATGTCTTGTGTGTGTGATTTATGGTCTTTGTTTTTGTAGTTCTTTTTGAACATATCGCATCTGCGAACTGGATATTCCGGTGTCCATCTTCCTTACTTGAAGGGGGGTAGCTGTTTGGTAGCCATTTTGAGTAAGGAATCATAAGCCAAGGTATTACAGACTGTAAGATATAGGCATTTTATCCAAATCCTATCACAGTCCCCCCTTTGAACATGTTATTTCTGAGTCCTGTCCCCTAGATGTATACAACTCATCTGTCCCGATGTTGCCTGGGAATACCTTTTGTCTGCTTTACTGTTAGCCACGTTCGTATGCCGCTTGTCTTTATGGACACCACTCCCTCTGCCACAGACTTTGCACATAAGGTTTTAAGTCAGATGCTTTCTGCCCTTGTACCCCATATGGATTCTATACTATTGTTTACTTAACTGGGGGGACCTGTACTAACAAGGAGTAAATCGGCCCATCTTCCACGAGAGTGAGTTATTATTATCTGCACTGCAGAAAAAAAAGGTAGAGTGCTATTGTCACAGCTTGTGTCATGAACTTTTTAAATCAAATGCGGAGAACACAGAGACAATAATCACAAACAAACAAAAATAAGAACTATTTGCGATGCCTATTTGGGCAAAGCAACCTTCTTGTGCCATCCCGTTCCCAGCCACCAAAATAATGCTGTCCACCAGATGATCAGTAATCCCGGACATTTCTTCTGAGTCATTGACAGTTTCTTCTATTTTTTTCTTAATAGCAAGCCCAAGGAACCTCCCTATGCTGAGCCACAAATCCTTCTATATGGGAGCAAACCCAAGGAACCTCCATATGCTGAGCCACAAATCCTTTTATAAGGGAGCAAACCCAAGGAACCTCCCTATGTTGAGCCACAAATCCTTCTATAAAGGGAGCAAGCCCAAGGAACCTCCCTATGCTGAGCCACAAATTCTTCTATAAAGGAAGCAAACCCAAGGAACCTTCCTATGCTGAGTCACAAATCCTTCTATAAAGGGAGCAAGCCCAAGGAACCTCCCTATGCTGAGCCACAAATCCTTCTATAAAGGGTACAAGCCCAAGGAACCTCCCTATGCTGAGCCACAAATCCTTCTATAAAGGGAGCAAACCCAAGGAATCTCCCTACGCTGAGCCACAAATCCTTCTATAAGGGAGCAAGCCCAAGGAACCTCCCTATGCTGAGTCACAAATCCTTCTATAAGGGAGCAAGCCCAAGGAACCTCCCTATTCTGAGCCACAAATCCTTCTATAAAGGGAGCAAACCCAAGGAACCTCCCTATGCTGTGTGTGTTGTGTTTTTCTCTGTGGTGTGTGTTTGTTTCTTCTGTGTCCTCTGTGTCTCTGTGTCTCTGTGTCCTCTGTGTCTCTGTTCGCGTGTGTGTGGCTTGGTGCGTGTGGGTTGTATGTGTGTGTGTGCCTGTGTGTGTGGTTGTTTGTCTCTGTGTGTGTGTGTGTGTGTGTGTCTGTGTGTGTGCGTGTTTGTGTTGTGTGTTTGTGTCTGTGTATGTGTGTGCCTGTGTACGTGTGTGTGATTGTGTGTGTGCGTGTGTGTGTTTGGTGTGTGTGTGTTAAATATATTAAGATTAGAAACTGTCCAGATTATTGCTAACTTTCTAGTAGAAAAGCTGGAGACATGCAATTAGATGATTCATCATTCGACTATACTGTGAGAATGCCGGAGTTTTGGAACTATAATGCCAATGCTAAATCACCACATTCTCTATCAATATCCTGGCAGCTGCTCTCACCAAATCGTGATCATATTCCATTTACAGTCACAGGAAGGGTTAATGATATCATTTCATAAAAAAATCTCCTTCAACAAAGTTATTCTTCATTTATAGTAATGACACACAATATTATAAAACATATTAAAGGTAAAGTGATTACGCAGTCAACAAAGATTTACAGTATGCTGAGCCACATCCTTCCATAAGGGAGCAAACCCAAGGAACCTCCCTATGCTGAGCCACAAATCCTTCTATATGGGAGCAAACCCAGGAACCTCCCTATGTTGAGTCACAAATCCTTCTATAAGGGAGCAAGCCCAAGGAACCCTCCCTATGCTGAGCCACAACATCCTTCTTATGGGAGCAAACCAAAGGAACCTGCCTACAGTATGCTGAGCCACAAATCTTTCTATAAAGGGAGCAAATCAAAGAACCTGCCTACGTATGCTGAGCCACAAACCTTCTATAAAGGGAGCAAGCCCAAGGAACCTCCCTATGCTGAGCCACAAAACCTTCTATAAGGGAGCAAACCCAAGGAACCTCCCTATGCTGAGCACAAATCCTCTATATGGGAGCAAACCCAAGGAACCATCCCTATGCTGAGCCACAAATCCTTCTATAAGGGAGCAAACCAAAGAACCTCCCTATGCTGAGCCACAAATCCTTCTATCAAGGAAGCAACCCCAAGGAACCT